>SZWC01001759.1:15072-93984 GCA_023375785.1 Penium margaritaceum | reverse complement strand
CGTGCAAGTGCGTGTAAGTGTGTGTAAGTGCGTGTTAGTGCATGTAAGTGCGTGCAAGTGCGTGTAAGTTTGTGTAATTATGTGTTAGTGTGTGTACATTCGTATAAGTGCGTGTAAGTGCGTGTAAGTGCGTTTAAGTGTGCGTAAGCATGTGTAAGTTCGTGTAAGTACGTATAAGTACGTGTAAGTGCGTGTAAGTGTGTGTAAGTGCGTGTAAATGCGTGTAAGTGCGTGTAAGTGCATGTAAGTGTGTATAAGTGCTCGTAAGTGCGTGTAAGTGCGTGTAAGTACGTGTAAGTGCGTGTGAGTGTATGTAAGTACGTGTAAGTGCGTATAAGTGTGTGTAAATGCGTGTAAGTGTGTGTAAGTACGTGTAAGTGCATGTAGGTGCGTGTAAGTGCGTGTAAGTGCACGTAAGTTTGTGTAGGTGTGTGTAAGTACGTGTAAGTGCGTGTAAGTATGTGTAAGTGTGTATAAGTGCGTGTAAGTGAATGTAAGTGGATGTAAGTTCATGTAAGAGCGTGTAAGTGCGTGTAAGTGTGTGTAAGTACGTGTAAGTGCTTGTAAATGCGTACAAGTTTGTGTAAGTGCGTGTAAGTGTGTGTAAGTATTTATACGTACGTGTAAGTGTGTGTAAGTGCGTGTAAGTGCATGTAAGTGCGTGTAAGTGCGTGTAGGTATGTAAGTGCGTGTAAGTGCGAGTTCGTGCGTGTAAGTACGTGTAAGTGTGTGTAAGTGCATGTAAATGGGTATAAGTGTGTGTAAGTGTGTCTAAGTGCGTGTAAGTGCATGTAAGTGCGTGTAAGTTTGTGTAAGTACATGTAAGTATGTGTAAGTGTGTATAAGTATGTGTAAGTACGTGCAAGTGTGTGTCAGTGTGTGTAAGTGTGTATAATTGCGTGTATATATGTATAAGTGCTTGTAAGTGCGTATAAGTGCGTGTAAGTGTGTGTAAGTGCGTGTAAGTGCGTGTAAACACGTGTAAGTGTGTGTAAGTACGTGTAAGTTTATGTAAGTGTGTGTAAGTGTGTGTAAGTGTGTGTAAGTGTGTAAGTGTCTGTAATTGCGTGTTAGTGCGTGTAAGTACGTGTAAGTTCATGTAAGTGTGCGAAGGCATGTATAAGTATGAGTTCATGTGTGTACGTGGGTGTAAGTGCATGTAAGTGCGTGTAAGTGTTTGTAAGTGTGTGTAAGTTTGTATAAGTGCATGTAAGTGCGTGTAAGTGCATGTAAGTGCATGCAAGTGCGTTTCAGTGTGTGTAAGTGTGTGTAAGTGCGTGTAAGTACGTATTAGTATGTGTAAGTGCGTATAAGTGCATGTCAGTGCGTGTAAGTATGTGTAAGTGTGTGTAAGTGCGTGTAAGTACATGTAAGTGCGTGTAAGTGTGTGTAAGTGTGTGTAAGTGCGTGTAAGTACATGTAAGTGCGTGTAAGTGTGTGTAAGTGTGTGTACGTGCGTATAAGTGCGTGTAAGTGCGTGTAAGTTCATGTAAGTACGTGTAAGCGCGTGTAAGTACGTGTAAGTGCGTGTAAAGTTGTGTAAGTACGTGTAAGTGGGTGTAAGTGTGTGTAAGTGCGTGTAAGTACGTGTAAGTGCTCGTATGGGTGTAAGTGTGTGTAAGTGTGTGTAAGTGCGTGTAAGTGCGTGTAAGTAAGTGTAAGTATGTGTTTCTTTGTGTAAGTGTGTGCAAGTGTGTATAAGTGGATATAAGTGCGTGTAAGTGCATGTAAGTGCGTGTAAGGACATATAAGTGCGTGCAAGTACGTGTAAGTGCGTGTAAGTGCATAAAAGTGCGTGTAAGTGCATGTGAGTGTGTGTAAGTGCGTGTAAGTACGGTTTAAGTTCGTGTAAGTGCGTGTAAGTGCATGTAAGTACGTGTAAGTACGTCTAAGTGCGTCTAAGTGCGTGTAAGTTTGTGCAAGTGTGTGTAAGTGCAGTTTAAGTTCGTGTAAGTGCGTGTAAGTGCGTGTAAGTACGTATAAGTGTGTGTAAGTATGTGTAAGTGCGTGTAAGTGCATGTAAGTGCATTTACGTATGTGTAAGTGCGTGTAAGTGAGTATAAGTGCGTGTACGTTTGTGTAAGTGCGTATAAGTGCATGTAAGTGCGTATAAGTATGTGCAAGTACGTGTAAGTGTGTGTAAGTGCAAGTAAGTGCGTGTAAGTATGAGTAAGTGTATGTAAGCACGAGTAAGTGCGTGTAAGTACGTGTAAGTGCGTGTTAGTGGGTGTAAGTGCGTGTAAGTGTAAGTAAGTGCGTGTAAGTACGTGTAAGTGTGTGTAAGTGCGTGTAAGTGTGTGTAAGTGTGTGTAAGTGCGTGTAAGTACATGTAAGTGCGTATAAGTGTGTGTAAGTACATGTATGTTTGTGTAAGTGCGTGTAACTGCGTATAAGTGCATTGAAGTATGTATAAGTATGTGTAAGTACGGTTTAAGTTCGTATCAGTGCGTGTAAGTGCGTGTAGGTGCGTGTAAGTGCGGTTTAAGTGCGTGGGATTTCGTGTAAGTTCGTGTAAGTGCGTGTAAGTGCGGGTAAGTGCGTGTAAGTGCGTGTAAGTGTGTGTAAGTGCGTGTCAGTGTGTGTAAGTGTGTATAAGTGCATGTAAGTGCCTGTAAGTGCGTGTAAGTGCGTGTAAGTGCGTGTAAGTACGTGTAAGTGCGTGTAAGTGCGTGTAAGTGGATATAAGTTCGTGTAAGAGCGAGTACGTACGTGTAAGTACGTATAAGTACGTGTAAGTGCGTGTAAGTGCGTGTAAGTGGATATAAGTTCGTGTAAGAGCGAGTACGTACGTGTAAGTACGTATAAGTACGTGTAAGTGCGTGTAAGTGCGTGTAAGTGGATATAAGTTCGTGTAAGAGCGAGTACGTACGTGTAAGTACGTATAAGTACGTGTAAGTGCGTGTAAGTGCGTGTAAGTGGATATAAGTTCGTGTAAGAGCGAGTACGTACGTGTAAGTACGTATAAGTACGTGTAAGTGCGTGTAAGTGCGTGTAAGTGGATATAAGTTCGTGTAAGAGCGTGTACGTACGTGTAAGTACGTATAAGTACGTGTAAGTGCGTGTAAGTGCGTGTAAGTGCATGTAAGTATGTGTAAGTACGTGTAAGTACGTGTAAGTGTTTGTAAGGATGTGTAAGTGCATGTAAGCACAAGTAAGTGCGTGTAAGTACGTATAAGTGCATGTTAGTGGGTGTAAGTACGTGTAAGTACAAGTAAGTGCGTGTAAGTACGTGTAAGTGCGTGTAAGTACGTATAAGTGCATGTTAGTGGGTGTAAGTACGTGTAAGTACAAGTAAGTGCGTGTAAGTACGTGTAAGTGCGTGTACGTGCGTGTAAGTAGGTGTAAGTATGTGTAAGTGCATGTAAGTACGTGTACGTACGTGTAAGTGCGTGTAAGTACATGTACCTTTGTGTGAGTGCTTACAACTGCGTGTAAGTGCATATAAGTGTGTGTAAGTACGTGTAAGTGCGGTTTAAGTTCGTGTAAGTGCGTGTAAGTGCGTTTCAGTGCGTGTAAGTGCGGTTTAAGTGCGTGTAATTTCGTGTAAGTTCGTGTAAGTGTGTGTAAGTATGTATAAGTGCGTGTAAGTACATGTAAGTACATGTAAGTGCGTGTAAGTACGTGTAAGTGCGTGTCAGTGTGTGTAAGTGCATGTAAGTGTGTGTAAGTATGTATAAGTGCGTGTAAGTACATGTAAGTACATGTAAGTGCGTGTAAGTACGTGTAAGTGCGTGTCAGTGTGTGTAAGTGCATGTAAGTACGTGTAAGTACGTGGAGGTGCGTGTAATTTTGTGTAAGTGCATGTAAGTACGTGTTAGTGTGTGTAAGTGCGTGTACGTGTGTGTAAGTGCATGCAAGTGTGTGTAAGTATGTGTAAGTTTGTATAAGTGTGTGTAAGTGCGTCTAAGTGCGTGTAAGTTTGTGCAAGTGCGTGTAAGTGTGTGTAAGTATGTGTAAGTTTGTATAAGTGTGTGTAAGTGCGTCTAAGTGCGTGTAAGTTTGTGCAAGTGCGTGTAAGTGTGTGTAAGTTCGTGTAAGTGCGTGTAAGGGCGTGTAAGTGCGTGTAAGTGTGTGTTAGTGCATGTAAGTGCGTGTAAGTGCGTGTAAGTTCGTGTAAGTATGTGTTAGTGTGTGTACATTCGTGTAAGTGCGTATAAGTATGTGTAAGTATGTGTAAGTACGTGTAAGTGCGTGTAAGTGTGTGTAAGTTCGTGTAAGTATGTGTTAGTGTGTGTACATTCGTGTAAGTGCGTATAAGTATGTGTAAGTATGTGTAAGTACGTGTAAGTACGTGTAAGTTTGTGTAAGTACGTGTAAGTGTGTCTAAGTGCGTTTAAGTGCGTGTAAGTGTGTGTAAATGCATGTAAGTGCGTGTAAGTGCGTGTAAGTGTGTGTAAGTTCTCGTAAGTGTGTCTAAGTACGTGTAAGTGTGTGTAAGTTTGTGTAAGTGCGTGTAAGTGCGTGTAAGTGCATGTAAGTACGTGTAAGTGCGTGTAAGTGTGTGTAAATGTGTGTAAGTATGTGTAAGTGCGTGTAAGTGCATGTAGGTGCGTGTGAGTGCGTGTAGGTGCACGTACGTTTGTATAGGTGCGTGTAAGTACGTGTAAGTGCGTGTAAGTATGTGTAAGTGCGTGTACGTGTGTGTAAGTGTGTCTAAGTGCGTGTAAGTGCATGGAAGTGCGTGTAAGTTTGTGAAAGTACATGTAAGTGTGTGTAAGTGTGTATAAGTATGTGTAAGTGTGTACAAGTGTGTGTCAGTGCGTGTAAGTGCGTATAAGTGCGTGTATATATGTATAAGTGCGTGTATGTGCGTATAAGTGCGTGTAAGTGTGTGTAAGTGCGTGTAAGTGCGTGTAAGTACGTGTAAGTGTGTGCAAGTACGTGTAAGTTTGTGTAAGTGCGTGTAAGTGCGTGTAAGTGTGTGTAAGTTTGTAAGTGCGTGTAATTGCGTGTTAGTGCGTATAAGTATGTGTAAGTGCGTGAAAGTTCGTATAAGTACGTGTAAGTTCATGTAAGTGTGCGAAGGCATGTATACGTATGAGTTCTTGTGTGTACGTGGGTGTAAGTACATGAAAGTGCGTGTAAGTGTGTGTAAGTATGTGTACGTGCGTATAAGTGCATGTAAGTGCGTGTAAGTTCATGTAAGTGCGTGTAAGTGCATGTAAGTACGTGTAAGTGCGTGTAAAATTGTGTAAGTGCGTGTAAGTACGTGTAAGTGTGTGTAAGTGCGTGTAAGTGTGTGTAAGTGCTCATATGTGCGTGTAAGTACGTGTAAGTACGTATAAGTACGTGTTTCTTTGTGTAAGTGTGTGCAAGTGTGTATAAGTGGATATAAGTGCGTGTAAGTGCATGTAAGTGCGTGTAAGTACGTGTAAGTGCGTGTAAGTACGTGTAAGTTTGTGTAAGTGCGTAAAAGTGCGTGTAAGTGCATGTAAGTGTGTGTAAGTGCGTGTAATTATGGTTTAAGTTCGTGTAAGTGCGTGTAAGTGCGTGTAAGTAGGTGTAAGTGCGTCTAAGTGCGTGTAAGTTTGTGCAAGTGCGTGTAAGTGCAGTTTAAGTTTGTGTAAGTGCCTAGAAGTGCGTGTAAGTGCGTATAAGTGTGTGTAAGTATCTGTAAGTGTGTGTACGTGCATGTAAGTACGTTTAAGTATGTGTAAGTGCGTGTAAGTGCGTGTAAGTGCGTGTACATTTGTGTAAATGCGTATAAGTGCATGTAAGTGCGTGTAAATATGTGCAAGTACGTGTAAGTGTGTGTAGGTGCAAGTAAATGCGTATAAGTATGTGTAAGTGTATGTAAGCATGAGTAAGTGCGTGTAAGTACGTGTAAGTACGTGTTAGTGGGTGTAAGTGCGTGTAAGTGCAAGTAAGTGCGTGTAAGTACGTGTAAGTGTGTGTATGTGCGGGTAAGTGTGTGTAAGTGTGTGTAAGTGCGTGTAAGTACATGTAAGTGTGTGTAAATGTGTGTAAGTATGTGTATGTTTGTGTAAGTACGTGTAACTGCGTGTAAGTGCATTGAAGTATGTATAAGTACGTGTAAGTACGGTTTAAGTTCGTATCAGTGAGTGTAAGTGCGTGTAGGTGCGTGTAAGTACGGTTGAAGTGCGTGGGATTTCGTGTAAGTTCGTGTAAGTGCGTGTAAGTGCGGGTAAGTATGTGTAAGTGTGTGTAAGTGTGTGTAAGTGCGTGTCAGTATGTGTAAGTGTGTATAAGTGCCTGTAAGTACGTGTAAGTGCGCGTAAGTGCGTGTAATTGCGTATTAGTGCATGTAAGTGCGTGTACATGCGTGTAAGTGCGTGTAAGTGTGTGTAAGTATGTGTAAGTGTGTGTAAGTGCATGTAAGTGCGTTTAAGTGTGTGTATGTTCGTGCAAGTGCGTGTAAGTGCATGTAAGTTTGTGTAAGTGTGTGTACGTGCGTGTAAGTGCGTGTAAGTCCGTGTTAGTGCATGTAAGTGTGTGTAAGTGCACGTAAGTTTGTGTTGGTGCGTGTAAGTACGTGTAAGTACGTGTAAGTATGTATAAGTGCGTGTAAGTACGTGTAAGTACGTGTAAGTACGTGTAAGTGTGTGTAAGTGCATGTAAGTACGTGTAAGTACGTGTAAGTACGTGTAAGTGTGTGTAAGTATGTGTAAGTGTATGTAAGCACACGTAAGTGCGTGTAAGTACGTATAAGTGCATGTAAGTACGTGTAAGTACGTGTAAGTACGTGTAAGTGTGTGTAAGTATGTGTAAGTGTATGTAAGCACACGTAAGTGCGTGTAAGTACGTATAAGTGCATGTTAGTGGGTCTAAGTGTGTGTAAGTGCAAGTAAGAGTGTGTAAGTATGTGTAAGTACGTGTACGTGCGTGTAAGTACGTGTAAGTGTGTGTAAGTGCATGTAAGTGTGTGTAAGTGCGTGTAAGTGCGTGTAAGTACGTGTACATTTGTGTAAGTGCTTATAACTGCGTGTAAGTGCGTATAAGTGTTTGTAAGTATGTGTAAGTGCGGTTGAAGTTTGTGTAACTGCGTGTAAGTGCGTTTCAGTACGTGTAAGTGTGGTTTAAGTACGTGTACTTTTGTGTTAGTTTGTGTAAGTGCGTGTAAGTACGTGTAAGTGCGTGTTAGTGCGTGTAAGTGCATGTAAGTGCGTGTAAGTGCGTGTAAGTGTGTGTCAGTGTGTGTAAGTGCATATAAGTACGTGTAAGTACGTGTAAGTGCGTGTTAGTGCGTGTAAGTGCATGTAAGTGCGTGTAAGTGCGTGTAAGTGTGTGTCAGTGTGTGTAAGTGCATATAAGTACGTGTAAGTACGTGTAGGTGCATGTCATTTCGTGTAAGTGCATGTAAGTGCGTGTTAGTGCGTGTAAGTGCGTGTACGTGTGTGTAACTGCATGTAAGTGTGTGTAAGTATGTGTAAGTTTGTATAAGTGTGTGTAAGTGCGTCTAAGTGCGTGTAAGTTTGTGCAAGTGTGTGTAAGTGTGTGTAAGTTCATGTAAGTGCGTGTAAGTGCGTGTGAGTATGTGTTAGTGCATGTAAGTGCGTGTAAGTACGTGTACGTTCGTGTAAGTATGTGTTAATGTCTGTACATTTGTGTAAGTGCGTATAAGTACGTGTAAGTGTGTGTAAGTTCGTGTAAGTACGTGTAAGTTTGTGTAAGTGCGTGTAAGTGTGTGTAAGTGCGTTTAAGTGCGTGTAAGTATGTGTAAGTGCGTGTAAGTGCGTGTAAGTGTGTGTAAGTGCGTTTAAGTGCGTGTAAGTATGTGTAAATGCGTGTAAGTGCGTGTAAGTGCGTGTAAGTGTGTGTAAGTACTCGTAAGTGTATGTAAGTGCGTGTAAGTGTGTGTAAGTTCATGTAAGTGCGTGTAAGTGCGTGTAAGTGCATGTAAGTGCATGTAAGTGCATGTAAGTACGTGTAAGTGCGTTTAAATGTGTGTAAGTGCGTGTAAGTGCATGTAGGTGCGTGGAGTGCGTGTAAGTGCGTGAAAGTGCATGTAGGTGCGTGGAGTGCGTGTAAGTGCACGTACGTTTGTGTAGGTTCGTGTAAGTTTGTGTAAGTGCGTGTAAGTATGTGTAAGTTTGTGTAAGTGCGTATAAGTGCGTGTAAGTGGATGTAAGTTCATGTAAGAGCGTGTAAGTGCGTGTAAGTGCTTGTAAATGCGTGTAAGTTTGTGTAAGTGCGTGTAAGTGTGTGGAAGTGCTTGTAAGTACATGTAAGTGCGTGTAAGTGCGTGTAAGTGCGTGTAAGTGTGTGTAAGTACGTGTACCTGCATGTAAGTGCGTGTAAGTTTGTGTAAGTGCATGCAAGTGTGTGTAAGTATGTGTAAGTACATACAAGTGTGTGTCAGTGCATGGAAGTGCGTGTAAGTGCGTGTATGTATGTAGAAGTGCGTGTAAGTACGTATAAGTGCGTATAAGTGTGTGTAAGTGCGTGTAAGTGCGTGTAAGTGCATATACGTGCGTGTAAGTGTGTGTAAGTGCGTGTAAGTGTGTAAGTACGTGTAAGTTCGTGTAAGTGTGTGTAAGTGTGTGTAAGTGTGTGTAAGTGTGTAAGTGCGTGTAAGTGCATGTTAGTGCGTGTAAGTATGTGTAAGTGCGTGTAAGTGTGTGTAAGTGCGTGTAAGTGCATGTTAGTGCGTGTAAGTATGTGTAAGTGCGTGTAAGTTCGTATAAGTGCGTGTAAGTTTGTGTAAGTACGTGTAGGCATGTATACGTATGATTTCGTGCGTATACGTGCGTGTAAGTGCGTGTAAGTGTGTGTAAGTGTGTGTAAGTTTGTATAAGTGCGTGTAAGTGCGTGTAGGTGCGTGTAAGTGTGTGTAAGTGAGTGTAAGTGTGTGTAAGTGTGTGTAAGTACGTATAAGTACGTGTAAGTATGTGTAAGTGTTTATAAGTGCGTGTCAGTACGTGTAAGTACGTGTAAATGTGTATAAGTGCGTGTAAGTACGTGTAAGTATGTGTAAGTGTTTATAAGTGCGTGTCAGTACGTGTAAGTACGTGTAAATGTGTATAAGTGCGTGTAAGTGCATGTAAGTGCGTGTAAGTGCGTGTAAGTGTGTGTACGTGCGTGTAAGTACGTATAAGTGTGTGTAAGTTCGTGTAAGTACGTTTAAGTGCATGTAAGTGTGTGTAAGTGTGTGTAAGTTTGTGTACGTGCGTGTAAGTGTGTGTAAGTACACGTAAGTGCTTATAAGTACGTGTAAGTGCTCGTATGTGCGTGTAAGTACGTGTAAGTGCGTGTAAGTGCGTGTAATTTTGTGTAAGTGCGTGCAAGTGTGTGTAAGTGGATGTAAGTGCGTGTAAGTGCATGTAAGTACGTGTAAGTATGTGTAAGTGTGTGTAAGTACGTATACGTTTGTGTAAGTGTGTATAAGTGCGTGTACGTGCATGTAAGTGTGTGTAAGTGCGTGTAAGTACGGTTTGAGTTCGTGTAAGTGCGTGTAAGTGTGTGTAAGTGCGTGTAAGTAGGTGTAAGTGGAGTTTAAGTGCGTGTAATTTTGTGTAAGTTCGTGTAAGTGCGTGTAAGTGCGTGTAAGTGCGTGTAAGTGTGTCTAAGTGCGTCTGAGTACATGTAAGTTTGTGCAAGTGCGTGTAAGTGTAGTTTAAGTTTGTGTAAGTGCGTAAAAGTGCGTGTAAGTGCGTGTAAGTGTGTGTAAGTGCATGTAAGTGCGTGTAAGTGCGTTAAAGTACATGTAAGTGTGTGTAAGTGCGTGTAAGTGCGTGTAAGTTTGTGTAGGTGCGTATAAGTGTGTGTAAGTGTGTGTAAGTATATGTAAGTACATATATGAATCTGTAAGTACAAGAAAGTGTGTGTAAGTATGTGTACGTGCATGTAAGGACGTGTAAGTGCGTGTAAGTGCGTGTAAGTGCGTGTAAGTGGATGTAAGTGTGTGTAAGTGCAAGTAAGTACGTATAAGTACGTGTAAGTGCGTGTTAGTGTGTGTAAGTGCGTGTAAGTGCGTGTAAGTGCGTGTAAGTGTGTGTAAGTGTGTATAAGTGCGTGTAAGTACGTTTAAGTTCGTGTAAGTACGTGTAAGTGCGTGTAAGTGCGTGTAAGTGGGTTTAAGTGTGTGTAAGTGCGTGTAAGTGCGCTTTAAGTTCATGTAAGTGCGTGTAAGTGCGTTTAAGTGCGTACGAGTGCGTGTAAGTGCATGTAAGTGTAGGTTAAGTGTGTGTAATATTGTGTAAGTTCGTGTAAGTGCATGTAAGTATGTGTAAGTATGTGTAAGTACATGTAAGTGCATATAAGTGTGTGTAAGTGCATGTAAGTGCGTGTAAGTGCATGTAAGTATGTGTAAGTATGTGTAAGTACATGTAAGTGCATATAAGTGTGTGTAAGTGCATGTAAGTGCGTGTAAGTGTGTGTAAGTACGTGTAAGTGCCTGTAAGTATGTATAGGTATGTGTAATTTTGTGTAAGTGCGTGTAAGTGCGTGTTAGTGCGTGTAAGGGCGTGTAAGTGTGTGTAAGTACGTGTAAGTGCATGTAAGTGCGTCTAAGTACGTGTAAGTTTGTGCAAGTGCATGTAAGTGCGTGTAAGTTTGTGTAAGTGCATGTAAGTAGGTGTAAGTGCGTGTAAGTGTGTGTAAGTACGTAGAAGTGTGTATAAGTGCGTGTAATTGCATGTAAGTGTATGTAAGTGCGTGTAAGTGCGTGTAAATGCATGTAAGTGCGTGTATGTTCGTGTATGTGCGTGTTAGTGCGTGTACGTTCATGTAGGTGCGTGTAAGTGCCTGTAAGTGCGTGTAAGTGCGTGTAAGGTACGTGTAAGTTTGTGTAAGTGTGTGTAAATGGGTTTAAGTGCGTGTAAGTGCGTGTAAGTATGTGTAAGTACGTGTAAGTTTGTGTAAGAGTGTGTAAGTATGTGTAAGTGCGTGTAAGTGCGTATACGTACGTGTAAGTGCTCGTATGTGCGTGTAAGTGCATATAAGTGTGTGTAAGTGCGTGCAACTTTGTGTAAGTATGTGCAAGTGCGTGTAAGTGCATGTAAGTGCGTGTAAGTGCATGTAAGTACGTGTAAGTGCGTGTACGTGCGTGTAATTACATGTAGGTGCATGTAAGTGCGCGTAAGTTCCTATAGGTATGTGTAAGTACGTGTCAGTGCGTGTAAGTATGTGTAAGTGTGTGTATGTGCGTATACCTGTGTGTAAGTGGATGTAAGAGTGTATAAGAGCGTGTAAGTGCGTGTAAGAGCATGTAAATGCGTGTAAGTATGTGTTAGTATGTGTAAGTGTGTGTAAGTGCGTGTAAGTGCGTGTAAGTGTGTGTAAGTGCATGTAAGTACGTGTAAGTACGTATAAGTACGTGTAAGTGCGTGTAAGTGCGTGTTAGTGCGTGTAACTACGTGTAAGAGCGTGTACGTGCGTGTAAGTACATGTAAGCGTGGTTTATGTTTGTGTACGTGAGTGAAGGTGTGTGCAAGTACGTGTAAGTTCATGTAAGTACGTATAAGTACGTGTAAGAGCGTGTAAGTGCGTGTAAGTGCGTGTAAGCGCGTGTAAGTACAGTTTAAGTTTGTGTAAGTATGTGTAAGTGTGTGTAAGTTTGTGTAAGTGCGTATAAGTGCATGTAAGTGCGTGTAAGTACGTATAAGTACGTGTAAGTGCAAGTAAGTGCATGTAAGTACGTGTAAGTGCATGTAAGCATGTGTAAGGGTGTGTAAGTACGTGTAAGTATGTGTACATGGGTGTAAGTGCGTGTAAGTGCAAGTAAGTGCGTGTAAGTATGTGTAAGTACGTGCAAGTTTGTGTAAGCACGTGTAAATACGTGTAAGTACGTGTATGTCCGTGTAAGTGTGTGTAAGTGCGTGTAAGTACGTGTAAGTTCATGTAAGTGCGTATAAGTGTGTGTAAGTGGGTGTAAGTGCGTGTAAGTGCGGTTTAAGTTCGTGTAAGTGCGTGTAACTGCGTGCAAGTGCGTGTCAGTGCATCTAAGTGCGGTTTAAGTGCGTGCAATTTTGTGTAAGTTCGTGTAAGTGCGTGTAAGTGTGTGTAAGTACGTATAAGTGCGTGTAAGTGCATGTAAGTGCGTGTAAGTGTGTGTCAGTGCGTGTAAGTGTGTATAAGTGTATGAAAGTGCATGTTAGTGCGTGTAAGTGCGTGTAACTGCATGTAAGTGTGTGTAGGTGTGTGTAATTTTGTGTAAGTGCGTGTAAGTGCGTGTTAGTGCATGTAAGTGCGTGTAAGTATGTGTAAGTGCATGTAAGTGCGTGTAAGTGCGTGTAAGTGTATATAAGTGCAGTTTAAGTTCATATAAGTGTGTGTAAGTGCGTGTAAGTTTGTGTACGTGCGTGTAAGTGCTTGTAACAGCGTGTAAGTACGTGTAAGCACGTGTAAGACATGTAAGTGCAAGTAAGTGCATGTAAGTACGTGTAAGTGCATGTAAGCACGTGTAAGTACGTGTTAGTACGTGTAAGTACGTGTAAGTGGGTGTAAGGTCGTGGAAGTGCAAGTAAGTGCGTCTAAGTACGTGTAAGTGCGTGTAAGTGGGTGTAAGTGCGTGTAAGTGCGTGTAAGTGCAGTTTATGTGCGTGTAATTTTGTGTAAGTTCGTGTAAGTGCGTGTAAGTGCGTGTAAGTGCGTGTAAGTGTGTCTAAGTGCATCTGAGTACATGTAAGTTTGTGCAAGTGCGTGTAAGTGTAGTTTAAGTTCGTGTAAGTGCGTAAAAGTGTGTGTAAGTGCGTGTAAGTATGTGTAAGTGCGTGTAAGTGCGTGTAAGTGCGTTTAAGTACGTGTAAGTGCGTGTAAGTGCGTGTAAGTACGTGTAAGTTCGTTTAAGTGTGTATAAGTATGTGTAAGTGTGTGTAAGTACATGTAGGTACGTGTAAGTACGTGTAAGTGCAAGAAAGTGTGTGTAAGTATGTGTACGTGCATGTAAGCATGTGTAAGTGCGTGTAAGTGCGTGTAAGTGCGTGAAAGTGGGTGTAAGTGTGTGTAAGTGCAAGTAAGTACGTATAAGTACGTGTAAGTGCGTGTTAGTATGTGTAAGTACGTGTAAGTGCGTGTAAGTGCGTGTAAGTGTGTGTAAGTACGTATAAGTGCGTGTAAGTACGTTTAAGTTCGTGTAAGTAAGTGTAAGTGCGTGTAAGTGCGTTTAAGTGTGTGTAAGTGCGTGTAAGTACGCTTTAAGTTCATGTAAGTGCGTGTAAGTGCGTGTAAGTGCGTATGAGTGCGTGTATGTGCATGTAAGTACAGGTTAAGTGTGTGTAATATCGTGTAAGTTCATGTAAGTGCATGTAAGTACGTGTAAGTATGTTTAAGTACATGTAAGTGCATATAAGTGTTTGTAAGTGCATGTAAGTGCGTGTAAGTGTGTGTAAGTACGTGTAAGTGCGTGTAAGTATGTGTAAGTGTGTGTATGTACGTATACCTGTGTGTAAGTGGATGTAAGAGCGTGTAAGAGCGTGTAAGTGCGTGTAAGAGCGTGTAAGTACGTGTAAGTGCGTGTAAGTGCTCGTAAGTGCGTGTAAGTGCATGTAAGTGTGTGTAAGTACGTGCAACTTTGTGTAAGAATGTGCAAGTGCGTGTAAGTGCATGTAAGTGCATGTAAGTGCATGTAAGTACGTGTAAGTGCGTGTCAGTGCGTGTTAGTGCGTGCACGTGCGTGTAATTACATGTAGGTGCATGTAAGTGCGCGTAAGTTCCTATAGGTATGTGTAAGTACGTGTCAGTGCGTGTAAGTATGTGTAAGTGTGTGTATGTACGTATACCTGTGTGTAAGTGGATGTAAGAGCGTGTAAGAGCGTGTAAGTGCGTGTAAGAGCGTGTAAATACGTGTAAGTACGTGTTAGTACGTGTAAGTGTGTGTAAGTGCGTGTAAGTGCGTGTAAGTGTGTGTAAGTGCATGTAAGTACATGTAAGTATGTATAAGTACGTGTAAGTGCGTGTAAGTGCGTGTAAGTGCGTGTTAGTGCGTATAACTACGTGTAAGAGCGTGTAAGTGCATGTAAGTATGTGTAAGCGTGGTTTATGTTCGTGTACGTGAGTGAAGGTGTGTGCAAGTACGTGTAAGTTCATGTAAGTACGTATACGTACGTGTAAGAGCGTGTAAGTACGTGTAAGTGCGTGTAAGCGCGTGTAAGTGCAGTTTAAGTTCGTGTAAGTATGTGTAAGTGTGTGTGAGTTTGTATAAGTGCGTGTAAGTACGTTTAAGTGCGTGTACGTGGGTGTAAGTGCGTGTCACTGCAAGTAAGTGCGTGTAAGTATGTGTAAGTAGGTGCAAGTGTATGTAAGCACGTGTAAATACGTGTAAGTACGTGTATGTCCGTGTAAGTGTGTGTAAGTGCGTGTAAGTACGTGTAAGTTCATGTAAGTGCGTATAAGTGTGTGTAATTATGTGTAAGTGCGTGTAAGTGCGGTTTAAGTTTGTCTAAGTGCGTGTTACTGCGTGTAAGTGCGTGTCAGTGCGTGTAAGTGCGGTTTAAGTGCGTGTAATTTTGTGTAAGTTCGTGTAAGTACGTGTAAGTGTGTGTAAGTGCGTGTAAGTGCGTCTAAGTGCGTGTAAGTGCGTGTAAGTGCGTGTAAGTGCGTATACGTGTATGAAAGTGCACGTTAGTGCGTATAAGTGCGTGTAACTGCATGTAAGTGCGTGTAGGTGTGTGTAATTTTGTGTAAGTGTGTGTAAGTACGTGTTAGTGCATGTAAGTGCGTGAAAGTGTGTGTAAGTGCATGTAGGTGTGTGTAAGTGCGTGTAAGTGCGTATAAGTGTGTCTAAGTGTGTGTAAGTTTGTGCAAGTGTGTGTGAGTGCGTGTAAGTGCATGTAAGTGCGTGTAAGTATGTGTAAGTGCATGTAAGTGCGTGTAAGTGCGTGTAAGTGTATATAAGTGCAGTTTAAGTTCGTATAAGTGCGTGTAAGTGCATGTAAGTTTGTGTACGTGCATGTACGTGCTTGTAACTGCATGTAAGTACGTGTAAGTACGCGTGAGACATGTAAGTGCAAGTAAGTGCATGTAAGTATGTGTAAGTGCATGTAAGCACGTGTAAGTACGTGTTAGTACGTGTAAGTACGTGTAAGTGGGTGTAAGTTCGTGGAAGTGCAAGGAAGTGCGTCTAAGTACGTGTAAGTGCGTGTAAGTGTGTGTAAGTACGTGTAAGTACGTGTAACTGTATGTACATATATGTAAGTGCGTGTAAGTGTGTTTCAGTGTGTGTAAGTGCGGTTTACGTGTGTGTATATTCATGTAAGTTCGCGTAAGTGTGTGTAAGTACGTGTATGTGCGTCTAAGTACGTGTAAGTGCGTGTAAGTCCGTGTAAGTGCATGTAAGTGCATGTAAGTACGTGTAAATATGTGTTAGTGCGTATACGTGTGTGTAAGTGCGTGTAAGTACGTATAGGTACGTGTAATTTTGTGTAAGTGCGTGTAAGTGCATGTTTGTGCGTGTAAGTACGTGTAAGTATGTGTAAGTGCGTGTAAGTACGTATAAGTGTGTGTAAGTGCGTATATGTGCGTGTAAGACCGTCTAAGTGCGTGTAAGTTCGTGCAAGTGAGTGTAAGTGCGTGTAAGTTTGTATATGTGCATGTAAGTCCGTGTAAGTACGTGTAAGTGTGTGTAAGTGCGTGTAAGTTCGTGTAAGTGCGTGTTAGTGCGTGTAAGTGCATGTACATGCGTGTAAGTGCATGTGAGTGTCTGTAAGTGTGTGTAAGTGTGTGTAAGTGCGTGTAAGTGCGTCTAAGTGTGTGTATGTTCGTGCAAGTGCGTGTAAGTGCGTGTAAGTTTGTGTAAGTGAGTGTACGTGCGTGTAAGTACGTGTAAGTGCGTGTTAGTGCATGTAAGTGCGTGTAAGTATACGTAAGTTCGTGTAGGTGCGTGTAAGTATGTGTAAGTGCGTGTAAGTATGTATAAGTACGTGTAAGTACGTGTACGTATGTGTAAGTGCGTGTAAGTACGTGTAAGTGCATGCAAGTACGTGTAAGTATGTGTAAGTACGTGTAAGTGTGTGTAAGTATGTGTAAGTGCATGTAAGCACAAGTAAGTGCGTATAAGTACGTATAAGTACGTGTAAGTGCATGTAAGTGCGTGTTAGTGCATGTAAGTGCGTGTTAGTGCATGTAAGTGCGTGTTAGTGCATGTAAGTGCGTGTTAGTGCATGTAAGTGCGTGTTAGTGCATGTAAGTGCGTGTTAGTGCATGTAAGTGCGTGTTAGTGCATGTAAGTGCGTGTTAGTGCATGTAAGTGCGTGTTAGTGCATGTAAGTGCGTGTTAGTGCATGTAAGTGCGTGTTAGTGCATGTAAGTGCGTGTTAGTGCATGTAAGTGCGTGTTAGTGCATGTAAGTGCGTGTTAGTGCATGTAAGTGCGTGTTAGTGCATGTAAGTGCGTGTTAGTGCATGTAAGTGCGTGTTAGTGCATGTAAGTGCGTGTTAGTGCATGTAAGTGCGTGTTAGTGCATGTAAGTGCGTGTTAGTGCATGTAAGTGCGTGTTAGTGCATGTAAGTGCGTGTTAGTGCATGTAAGTGCGTGTTAGTGCATGTAAGTGCGTGTTAGTGCATGTAAGTGCGTGTTAGTGCATGTAAGTGCGTGTTAGTGCATGTAAGTGCGTGTTAGTGCATGTAAGTGCGTGTTAGTGCATGTAAGTGCGTGTTAGTGCATGTAAGTGCGTGTTAGTGCATGTAAGTGCGTGTTAGTGCATGTAAGTGCGTGTTAGTGCATGTAAGTGCGTGTTAGTGCATGTAAGTGCGTGTTAGTGCATGTAAGTGCGTGTTAGTGCATGTAAGTGCGTGTTAGTGCATGTAAGTGCGTGTTAGTGCATGTAAGTGCGTGTTAGTGCATGTAAGTGCGTGTTAGTGCATGTAAGTGCGTGTTAGTGCGTGTAAGTGCTTATAAATACGTGTAAGTACGTGTACGTGTGTGTAAGTGCAAGTAAGTGCATGTAAGTACGTGTAAGTGTGTGTAAGTGTGTGTAAATGCGTGTAAGTGTGTGTAAGTGCGTGTAAGTGCATGTAGGTGCGTGTAAGTGCGTGTAAGTGCACGTACGTTCGTGTAGGTGTGTGTAAGTACGTGTAAGTGCGTGTAAGTATGTGTAAGTTTGTGTAAGTGTGTGTAAATGCGTGTAAGTGGATATAAGTTCATGTAAGAGCGTGTAAGTGCGTGTATGTGCGTGTAAGTGCGTGTAAGTGCTTATAAATACGTGTAAGTTTGTGTAAGTGCGTGTAAGTGTGTGGAAGTGCTTGTAAGTATGTGTAAGTACGTGTAAGTGTGTGTAAGTGCGTATAAGTGTGTGTAAGTGCGTGTAAGTGCATATAAGTACGTGTAAGTTTGTGTAAGTGCATGTAAGTGTGTGTAAGTGTGTGTAAGTATGTGTAAGTGCATACAAGTGCGTGTCAGTGCATGTAAGTGCGTGTAAGTGCGTATATGTATGCATAAGTACGTGTAAGTGCATATAAGTGCGTATAAGTGTGTGTAAGTACGTGCAAGTGCGTGTAAGAGCGTGTAAGTGCGTGTAAGTGTGTGTAAGTGCGTGTAAGTGTGTGTAAATATGTGTAAGTTTGTTTAAGTGTGTGTAAGTGTGTGTAAGTGTGTTTAAGTGTGTAAGTACGTGTAAGTACGTATTAGTGCGTGTAAGTATGTGTAAGTGTGTGTAAGTTTGTATAAGGGTGTGTAAGTTTGTGTAAGTACGTGTAGGCATATATACGTATGATTTTGTGCGTGTAAGTGCGTGTATGTGCGTGTAAGTGTGTGTAAGTGTGTGTAAGTTTGTGTAAGTACGTGTAGGCATATATACGTATGATTTTGTGCGTGTAAGTGCGTGTATGTGCGTGTAAGTGTGTGTAAGTGTGTGTAAGTTTGTGTAAGTGCGTGTAAGTGCGTGTAGGTGCGTGTAAGTGTGTGTAAGTACGTGTAAGTGTATGTAAGTGTGTGTAAGTACGTGTAAGTACATGTAAGTATGTGTAAGTGTGTATAAGTGCGTGTCAATACATGTAAGTACGTGTAGATGTGTATAAGTGCGTGTAAATGCATGTAAGTGTGGGTAAGTGCGTGTAAGTGTGTGTACGTGCATGTAAGTACGTGTAAGTGCGTGTAAGTTCCTGTAAGTGCGTTTAAGTACGTGTAAGTACGTGTAAGTGCGTGTAAGTTTGTGTACGTACGTGTAAGTGTGTGTAAGTGCATGTAAGTGCTTGTAAGTACGTGTAAGTGCTCGTATGTGCGTGTAAGTACGTGTAAGTGCGTGTAAGTGCGTGTAACTTTGTGTAAGTACGTGCAAGTGTGTGTAAGTGGATGTAAGTGCGTGTAAGTGCATGTAAGTACATGTAAGTATGTGTAAGTGCGTGTAAGTACGTGTAAGTTTGTGTAAGTGCGTATAAGTGCGTGTAAGTGCATGTAAGTGTGTGTAAGTGCGTGTAAGTACGGTTTATGTTCGTGTAAGTGCGTATAAGTGTGTGTAGGTGCGTGTAAGTGCGTGTAAGTACAGTTCCAGTGTGTGTAATTTTGTGTAAGTTCGTGTAAGTGCGTGTAAGTGCGTGTAAGTGCGTGTAAGTGTGTCTAAGTACATCTGAGTGCATGTAAGTTTGTGCAAGTGCGTGTAAGTGTAGTTTAAGTTCGTGTAAGTGCGAAAAAGTGCGTGTAAGTGCGTGTAAGTATGTGTAAGTGCGTGTAAGTACGTGTAAGTGCGTTTAAGTATGTGTAAGTGCGTGTAAGTACGTGTAAGTGCGTTTAAGTATGTGTAAGTGCGTGTAAGTGCGTGTAAGTACGTGTAAGTTTGTGTAAGTGCGTATAAGTATGTGTAAGTGTGTGTAAGTACAGGTACGTACGTGTAAGTACGTGTAAGTGCAAGAAAGTGTGTGTAAGTAAGTGCGTGTAAGTAAGCATGTGTAAGTGCGTGTAAGTGCGTGTAAGTGCGTGTAAGTGGATGTAAGTGTGTGTAAGTGCAAGTAAGTACGTATAAGTACGTGTAAGTGCGTGTTAGTATGTGTAAGTACGTGTAAGTGTGTGTAAGTGCGTGTAAGTGCGTGTAAGTGGATGTAAGTGTGTGTAAGTGCAAGTAAGTACGTATAAGTACGTGTAAGTGCGTGTTAGTATGTGTAAGTACGTGTAAGTGTGTGTAAGTGCGTGTAAGTGTGTGTGTAAGTGTGTATACGTACGTGTAAGTACGTTTAAGTTTGTGTAAGTGCGTGTAAGTGGGTGTAAGTGCGTTTAAGTGTGTATACGTGCGTGTAAGTACGCTTTAAGTTCATGTAAGTGCGTGTAAGTGCGTGTAAGTGCGTATGAGTGCGTGTAAGTGCATGTAAGTGCAGGTTAAGTGTGTGTAATATCGTGTAAGTTCGTGTAAGTGCATGTAAGAACGTGTAAGTATGTGTAAGTACATGTAAGTGCATATAAGTGTGTGTAAGTGCATGTAAGTACGTGTAAGTGTGTGTAAGTACGTGTAAGTGCGTGTAAGTGTGTATAGGTACGTGTAATTTTGTGTAAGTGTGTGTAAGTACGTGTGAGTGCGTGTAAGTGCGTGTAAGTACGTGTAAGTACGTGTAAGTACATGTAAGTGCGTCTAAGTGCGTGTAAGTTTGTGCAAGTGCATGTAAGTGCGTGTAAGTTCGTGTAAGTGCGTGTAAGTACGTGTAAGTGCGTGTAAGTGTGTGTAAGTGCATGTAAGTGCGTGTAAGTTCGTGTAAGTGCGTGTAAGTACGTGTAAGTGCGTGTAAGTGTGTGTAAGTATGTAGAAGTGTGTGTAAGTGCGTGTAATTGCATGTAAGTGTATGTAAGTACGTGTAAGTGTGTGTAAATGCGTGTAAGTGCGTGTAAGTTTGTGTATGTGCGTATTAGTGCGTGTACGTTCATGTAGGTGCGTGTAAGTGCTTGTAAGTGCGTGTAAGTGCATGTAAGGTGCGTGTAAGTTTGTGTAAGTGTGTGTAAATGGGTTTATTTGTGTGTAAGTGCGTGTAAGTGCCTGTAAGTGCGTGTAAGTTTGTGTAAGTGTGTGTAAGTGCGTGTAAGTGTGCGTAAGTGTGTGTAAGTGCGTGTAAGTGCCTGTAAGTGCGTGTAAGTTTGTGTAAGTGTGTGTAAGTGCGTGTAAGTGTGCGTAAGTGTGTATAAGTGCGTGTAAGTGCTCGTTTATGCGTGTAAGTGCATGTAAGTTTGTGTAAGTATGTGTAACTTTGTGTAAGTATGTGCAAGTGCGTGTAAGTGTGTGTAAGTGCGTGTAAGTGTGTGTAAGTACGTGTAAGTTCGTGTAAGTGTGTGTACGTATGTGTAAGTGTGTGTAAGTGTGTAAGTGTGTGTAAGTGCGTGTTAGTACGTGTAAGTATGTGTAAGTGGGTGTAAGTTCGTATAAGTGCGTGTAAGTGCGTGTAAGTACGTGTAGGCATGTATACGTATGATTTCGTGCGTGTAAGTGCGTGTATGTACGTGTAAGTGTGTGCAAGTGTGTGTAAGTTTGTGTACGTGCGTGTAAGTGCGTGTAGGTGTGTGTTAGTGCGTGTAAGTGCGTGTAAGTGTGTGTAAGTGTGTGTAAGTACGTGTAAGTACGTGTAAGTATGTGTAAGTGTGTATAAGTGCGTGTCAGTACATGTAAGTACGTGTAAGTACGTGTAAGTACGTGTAAGTATGTGTAAGTGTGTATAAGTGCGTGTCAGTACATGTAAGTACGTGTAAATGTGTATAAGTGCGTGTAAGTGCATGTAAGTGTGTGTAAGTGTGTGTAAGTGTGTGTACGTGCATGTAAGTACGTGTAAGTGCGTGTAAGTTACTGTAAGTGCGTTTAAGTACGTGTAAGTGCGTGTAAGTGCGTGTAAGTTTGTGTACGTACGTGTAAGTTTGTGTAAGTGCATGTAAGTGCTTGTAAGTACGTGTAAGTGCTCGTATGTGCGTGTAAGTACGTGTAAGTGCGTGTAAGTGCGTGTAACTTTGTGTAAGTACGTGCAAGTGTGTGTAAGTGGATGTAAGTGCGTGTAAGTGCATGTAAGTACGTGTAAGTATGTGTAAGTGCGTGTAAGTACGTGTAAGTTTGTGTAAGTGCGTATAAGTGCGTGTAAGTGCATGTAAGTGTGTGTAAGTGCGTGTAAGTACGGTTTAAGTTCGTGTAAGTGCGTGTAAGTGCGTGTAAGTGCGTGTAAGTGTGTCTAAGTGCATCTGAGTACATGTAAGTTTGTGCAAGTGCGTGTAAGTGTAGTTTAAGTTCGTGTAAGTGCGTAAAAGTGTGTGTAAGTGCGTGTAAGTATGTGTAAGTGTGTGTAAGTGCGTGTAAGTGCGTTTAAGTACGTGTAAGTGCGTGTAAGTACGTGTAAGTACGTGTAAGTTCGTTTAAGTGTGTATAAGTATGTGTAAGTGTGTGTAAGTACATGTAAGTACATGTAAGTACGTGTAAGTGCAAGAAAGTGTGTGTAAGTATGTGTACGTGCATGTAAGCATGTGTAAGTGCGTGTAAGTGCGTGTAAGTGCGTGTAAGTGGATGTAAGTGTGTGTAAGTGCATGTAAGTACGTGTAAGTGCAAGAAAGTGTGTGTAAGTATGTGTACGTGCATGTAAGCATGTGTAAGTGCGTGTAAGTGCGTGTAAGTGCGTGTAAGTGGATGTAAGTGTGTGTAAGTGCAAGTAAGTACGTATAAGTATGTGTAAGTGCGTGTTAGTATGTGTAAGTACATGTAAGTGCGTGTAAGTGCGTGTAAGTGTGTGAGAGTATGTATAAGTACGTGTAAGTATGTTTAAGTTCGTGTAAGTAAGTGTAAGTACGTGTAAGTGCGTTTAAGTGTGTGTAAGTGCGTGTAAGTACGCTTTAAGTTCATGTTAGTTCTTGTAAGTGCGTGTAAGTGCGTATGAGTGCGTGTAAGTGCATGTAAGTACAGGTTAAGTGTGTGTAATATCGTGTAAGTTCATGTAAGTGCATGTAAGTACGTGTAAGTATGTTTAAGTACATGTAAGTGCATATAAGTGTTTGTAAGTGCATGTAAGTGCGTGTACGAGTGTGTAAGTACGTGTAAGTGCGTGTAAGTGCTCGTATGTGCGTGTAAGTGCATGTAAGTGTGTGTAAGTACGTGCAACTTTGTGTAAGAATGTGCAAGTGCGTGTAAGTGCATGTAAGTGCATGTAAGTGCATGTAAGTACGTGTAAGTGCGTTTAAATGCGTGTAAGTGCGTGCACGTGCGTGTAATTACATGTAGGTGCATGTAAGTGCGCGTAAGTTCCTATAGGTATGTGTAAGAACGTGTCAGTGCGTGTAAGTATGTGTAAGTGTGTGTATGTACGTATACCTGTGTGTAAGTGGATGTAAGAGCGTGTAAGAGCGTGTAAGTGCGTGGAAGAGCGTGTAAATACGTGTAAGTACGTGTTAGTACGTGTACGTGTGTGTAAGTGCGTGTAAGTGCGTGTAAGTGTGTGTAAGTGCATGTAAGTACATGTAAGCACGTATAAGTACGTGTAAGTGTGTGTAAGTTCGTGTTAGTGCATATAACTACGTGTAAGAGCGTGTAAGTGCATGTAAGTACGTGTAAGCGTGGTTTATGTTCGTGTACGTGAGTGAAGGTGTGTGCAAGTACGTGTAAGTTCATGTAAGTACGTATAAGTACGTGTAAGAGCATGTAAGTACGTGTAAGTGCGTGAAAGCGCGTGTAAGTGCAGTTTAAGTTCGTGTAAGTATGTGTAAGTGTGTGTGAGTTTGTATAAGTGCGTCTAAGTACGTGTAAGTGCGTGTACGTGGGTGTAAGTACGTGTCACTGCAAGTAAGTGCGTGTAAGTATGTGTAAGTACGTGCAAGTGTATGTAAGCACGTGTAAATACGTGTAAGTACGTGTATGTCCGTGTAAGTGTGTGTAAGTGAGTGTAAGTACGTGTAAGTTCATGTAAGTGCGTATAAGTGTGTGTAATTATGTGTAAGTGCGTGTAAGTGTGGTTTAATTTTGTGTAAGTGCGTGTAACTGCGTGTAAGTGCGTGTCAGTGCGTGTAAGTGCGGTTTAAGTGCGTGTAGTTTTGTGTAAGTTCGTGTAAGTACGTGTAAGTGTGTGTAAGTGCGTGTAAGTGCGTGTAAGTGCGTGTAAGTGCGTGTAAGTGCGTGTAAGTGCGTATAAGTGTATGAACGTGCATGTTAGTGCTTGTAAGTGCGTGTAACTGCATGTAAGTGCGTGTAGGTGTGTGTAATTTTGTGTAAGTGTGTGTAAGTACGTGTTAGTGCATGTAAGTGCGTGTAAGTGTGTGTAAGTGCATGTAGGTGTGTGTAAGTGCGTGTAAGTGCGTATAAGTGTGTCTAAGTACGTGTAATTTTGTGCAAGTGTGTGTGAGTGCGTGTAAGTGCACGTAAGTGCGTGTAAGTATGTGTAAGTGCATGTAAGTGCGTGTAAGTGCGTGTAAGTGTATATAAGTGTAGTTTAAGTTCGTATAAGTGCGTGTAAGTGCATGTAAGTTTGTGTACGTGCATGTAAGTGCTTGTAACTGCGTGTAAGTACGTGTAAGTACGCGTGAGACATGTAAGTGCAAGTAAGTGCATGTAAGTATGTGTAAGTGCATGTAAGCACGTGTAAGTACGTGTTAGTACGTGTAAGTACGTGTAAGTGGGTGTAAGTTCGTGGAAGTGCAAGGAAGTGCGTCTAAGTACCTGTAAGTGCGTGTAAGTGTGTGTAAGTACGTGTAAGTACGTGTAACTGTATGTACATATATGTAAGTGCGTGTAAGTGTGTTTCAGTGTGTGTAAGTGCGGTTTAAGTGTGTGTATATTCATGTAAGTTCGTGTAAGTGTGTGTAAGTACGTGTATGTGCGTCTAAGTATGTGTAAGTGCGTGTAAGTGCGTGTAAGTGCATGTAAGTGCATGTAAGTACGTGTAAATATGTGTTAGTGTGTATACGTGTGTGTAAGTGCGTGTAAGTACGTATAGGTGCGTGTAATTTTGTGTAAGTGCGTGTAAGTGCATGTTTGTGCGTGTAAGTACGTGTAATTATGTGTAAGTGCGTATAAGTACGTATAAGTGTGTGTAAGTGCGTATATGTGCGTGTAAGAGCGTCTAAGTGCGTGTAAGTTTGTGCAAGTGAGTGTAAGTGCGTATAAGTTTGTCTATGTGCATGTAAGTGCGTGTAAGTGCGTGCAAGTGTTTGTAAGTGCGTGTGAGTACGTGTAAGTCCGTGTAAGTACGTGTAAGTGTGTGTAAGTGCGTGTAAGTTCGTGTAAGTGCGTGTTAGTGCGTGTAAGTGCATGTACATGCGTGTAAGTGCGTGTGAGTGTCTGTAAGTGTGTGTAAGTGCGTGTAAGTTCGTGTAAGTGCGTGTTAGTGCGTGTAAGTGCATGTACATGCGTGTAAGTGCGTGTGAGTGTCTGTAAGTGTGTGTAAGTGTGTGTAAATGCGTGTAAGTGCGTCTAAGTGTGTGTATGTTCGTGCAAGTGCGTATAAGTATGTGTAAGTTTGTGTAAGTGAGTGTACGTGCGTGTAAGTACGTGTAAGTGCGTGTTAGTGCATGTAAGTGCGTGTAAGTATACGTAAGTTTGTGTAGGTGCGTGTAAGTATGTGTAAGTGTGTGTAAGTATATATAAGTGCGTGTAAGTACGTGTAAGTATGTGTAAGTGCGTGTAAGTACGTGTAAGTGCATGCAAGTACGTGTAAGTATGTGTAAGTACGTGTAAGTGTGTGTAAGTATGTGTAAGTGCGTGTAAGTACGTGTAAGTGCATGCAAGTACGTGTAAGTATGTGTAAGTACGTGTAAGTGTGTGTAAGTATGTGTAAGTGCATGTAAGCACAAGTAAGTGTGTATAAGTACGTATAAGTGCATGTTAGTGGATGTAAGTGTGTGTAAGTGCAAGTAAGTGCGTGTAAGTACGTGTAAGTGCGTGTACGTGCGTGTACGTATGTGTAAGTGTGTGTAAGTGCATGTAAGTGCGTGTAAGTGCGTGTAAGTGCGTGTAAGTATGTGTAAGTGTGTGTAAGTGCATGTAAGTGCGTGTAAGTGCGTGTAAGTGCGTGTAAGTACGTGTACGTTTGTGTAAGTGCTTATAACTGCGTGTAAGTACGTATAAGTGTGTGTACGTACGTGTAAGTGCGGTTTAAGTTCGTGTAAGTGCGTGTAAGTGCATTTCAGTGCGTGTAAGTGTGGTTTAAGTACGTGTAATCTTGTGTAAGTTCGTGTAAGTGCGTGTAAGTACGTGTAAGTGCGTGTAAGTACGTGTAAGTGTGTGTCAGTGCGTGTAAGTGCATGTAAGTACGTGTAAGTACGTGTAGGTGCGTGAAATTTCGTGTAAGTGCATGTAAGTGCGTGTTAGTGCGTGTAAGTGGTTGTACGTGTGTGTAAGTGCATGTAAGTACGTGTAAGTACGTGTAGGTGCGTGAAATTTCGTGTAAGTGCATGTAAGTGCGTGTTAGTGCGTGTAAGTGGTTGTACGTGTGTGTAAGTGCATGTAAGTGTGTGTAAGTATGTATAAGTTCGTATAAGTGTGTGTAAGTGCGTCTAAGTGCGTGTACGTTCGTGCAAGTGTGTGTAAGTGTGTGTAAGTTCGTGTAAGTGCATGTAAGTACGTTCGTGCAAGTGCGTGTAAGTGTGTGTTAGTACATGTAAGTGCGTGTAAGTGCGTGTAAGTTCGTGTAAGTATGTGTTAGTGTGTGTACATTTGCGTAAGTGCGTATAAGTACGTGTATGTGTGTGTAAGTACGTGTAAGTACGTGTAAGTTTGTGTAGGTGCGTGTAAGTACGTGTAAGTGCGTGTAAGTATGTGTAAGTTTGTGTAAGTGTGTGTAAGTGCGTGTAAGTGGATATAAGTTCATGTAAGAGCGTGTAAGTGCGTGTATGTGTGTGTAAGTGCGTGTAAGTGCTTATAAATACGTGTAAGTTTGTGTAAGTGCGTGTAAGTGTGTGGAAGTGCTTGTAAGTATGTGTAAGTACGTGTAAGTGTGTGTAAGTGCGTATAAGTGTGTGTAAGTGCGTATAAGTGCATGTAAGTACGTGTAAGTTTGTGTAAGTGCATGTAAGTGTGTGTAAGTGTGTGTAAGTATGTGTAAGTGCGTACAAGTGCGTGTCAGTGCATGTAAGTGCGTGCAAGTGCGTATATGTATGTATAAGTGCGTGTAAGTGCATATAAGTGCGTATAAGTGTGTGTAAGTACGTGCAAGTGCGTGTAAGAGCGTGTAAGTGCGTGTAAGTGTGTGTAAGTGCGTGTAAGTGTGTGTAAATACGTTTAAGTGTGTATAAGTGTGTGTAAGTGTGTTTAAGTGTGTAAGTGCGTGTAAGTGTGTGTTAGTGGGTGTAAGTATGTGTAAGTGTGTGTAAGTTTGTATAAGAGTGTGTAAGTTCATGTAAGTACGTGTAGGCATATATACGTATGAGTTTGTGCGTGTAAGTGCGTGTAGGTGCGTGTAAGTGTGTGTAAGTACGTGTAAGTGTATGCAAGTGTGTGTAAGTACGTGTAAGTACATGTAAGTATGTGTAAGTGTGTATAAGTACGTGTCAATACATGTAAGTACGTGTAAATGTGTATAAGTGCGTGTAAGTGCATGTAAGTGTGTGTAAGTGCGTGTAAGTGTGTGTACGTGCATGTAAGTACGTGTAAGTACGTGTAAGTTCCTGTAAGTGCGTTTAAGTACGTGTAAGTACGTGTAAGTGCGTGTAAGTTTGTGTACGTACGTGTAAGTGTGTGTAAGTGCATGTAAGTGCTTGTAAGTACGTGTAAGTGCTCGTATGTGCGTGTAAGTACGTGTAAGTGCGTGTAAGTGCGTGTAACTTTGTGTAAGTACGTGCAAGTGTGTGTAAGTGGATGTAAGTGCGTGTAAGTGCATGTAAGTACGTGTAAGTATGTGTAAGTGCGTGTAAATACGTGTAAGTTTGTGTAAGTGCATATAAGTGCGTGTAAGTGCATGTAAGTGTGTGTAAGTGCGTGTAAGTACGGTTTAAGTTCGTGTAAGTGCGTATAAGTGTGTGTAGGTGCGTGTAAGTGCGTGTAAGTACAGTTTAAGTGTGTGTAATTTTGTGTAAGTTCGTGTAAGTGCGTGTAAGTGCGTGTAAGTGCGTGTAAGTGTGTCTAAGTGCATCTGAGTGCATGTAAGTTTGTACAAGTGCGTGTAAGTGTAGTTTAAGTTCGTGTAAGTGCGAAAAAGTGCGTGTAAGTGCGTGTAAGTATGTGTAAGTGCGTGTAAGTACGTGTAAGTGCGTTTAAGTATGTGTAAGTGCGTGTAAGTACGTGTAAGTGCGTGTAAGTATGTGTAAGTGCGTGTAAGTACGTGTAAGTGCGTTTAAGTATGTGTAAGTGCGTGTAAGTGCGTGTAAGTACGTGTAAGTTTGTGTAAGTGCGTATAAGTATGTGTAAGTGTGTGTATGTACATGTAAGTACGTGTAAGTACGTGTAAGTGCAAGAAAGTGTGTGTAAGTAAGTGCGTGTAAGTAAGCATGTGTAAGTGCGTGTAAGTGCGTGTAAGTGCGTGTAAGTGGATGTAAGTGTGTGTAAGTGCAAGTAAGTACGTATAAGTACGTATAAGTGCGTGTTAGTATGTGTAAGTACGTGTAAGTGTGCGTAAGTGCGTGTAAGTGTGCGTACGTGTGTATAAGTACGTGTAAGTACGTTTAAGTTTGTGTAAGTGCGTGTAAGTGGGTGTAAGTGCGTTTAAGTGTGTGTAAGTGCGTGTAAGTACGCTTTAAGTTCTTGTAAGTGCGTGTAAGTGCGTGTAAGTGCGTATGAGTGCGTGTAAGTGCATGTAAGTGCAGGTTAAGTGTGTGTAATATCGTGTAAGTTCGTGTAAGTGCATGTAAGAACGTGTAAGTATGTGTAAGTACATGTAAGTGCATATAAGTGTGTGTAAGTGCATGTAAGTACGTGTAAGTGTGTGTAAGTACGTGTAAGTGCGTGTAAGTGTGTATAGGTACGTGTAATTTTGTGTAAGTGCGTGTAAGTATGTGTGAGTGCGTGTAAGTGCGTATAAGTACGTGTAAGTACGTGTAAGTGCATGTAAGTGCGTCTAAGTGCGTGTAAGTTTGTGCAAGTGCATGTAAGTGCGTGTAAGTTCGTGTAAGTGCATGTAAGTACGTATAAGTGCATGTAAGTGTGTGTGAGTATGTAGAAGTGTGTGTAAGTGCGTGTAATTGCATGTAAGTGTATTTAAGTGCGTGTAAGTGTGTGTAAATGCGTGTAAGAGCGTGTAAGTTCGTGTATGTGCGTGTTAGTGCGTGTACGTTCATGTAGGTGCGTGTAAGTGCTTGTAAGTGCGTGTAAGTGCATGTAAGGTGCGTGTAAGTTTGTGTAAGTGTGTGTAAATGGGTTTATTTGTGTGTAAGTGCGTGGAAGTGCCTATAAGTGCGTGTAAGTTTGTGTAAGTGTGTGTAAGTGCGTGTAAGTGTGCGTAAGTGTGTATAAGTGCGTGTAAGTGCTCGTTTGTGCGTGTAAGTGCATGTAAGTTTGTGTAAGTACGTGTAACTTTGTGTAAGTATGTGCAAGTGCGTGTAAGTGCATGTAAGTACGTGTAAGTGCGTTTAAATACGTGTACGTGCGTGTAATTACATGTAAGTGCATGCAAGTGCGCGTAACTTCCTGTAGGTATGTGTAAGTACGTGTCAGTGCATGTAAGTATGTGTAAGTGTGTGTATGTGCGTATACCTGTGTGTAAGTGGATGTAAGAGCGTGTAAGAGCGTGTAAGTGTGTGTAAGCGCGTGTAAATGCGTGTAAGTACGTGTAAGTACGTGTAAGTGTGTGTAAGTGTGTGTAAGTGTGTGTAAGTGTGTGTAAGTGCATGTAAGTACGTATAAGTACGTACAAGTACGTGTAAGTGCGTGTAAGTGCGTGTTAGTGCGTGTAAGTACGTGTAAGAGCGTGTAAGTGCATGTAAGTACGTGTAAGCGTGGTTTATGTTCGTGTACGTGGGTGAAGGTATGTGCAAGTACGTGTAAGTTCATGTAAGTACGTGTAAGTGCGTGTAAGAGCGTGTAAGTGCGTGTAACTGCGTGTAAGCGCGTGTAAGTGCAGTTTAAGTTCGTGTAAGTACGTGTAAGTGTGTGTAAGTTTGTGTAAGTGCGTGTAAGTATGTGTAAGTGCGTGTAAGTACGTGTAAGTACGTGTAAGTACGTGTAAGTACAAGTAAGTGCATGTAAGTACGTGTAAGTGCATGTAAGCATGTGTAAGTGCGTGTAAGTACGTGTAAGTGCGTGTACGTGGGTGTAAGTGCGTATAAGTGCAAGTAAGTGCGTGTAAGTATGTGTAAGTATGTGTAAGTGTGTGTAAGCACGTGTAAGTACGTGTAAGTACGTGTAAGTGCGTGTAAGTGTGTGTAAGTGCGTGTAAGTACATGTAAGTTCATGTAAGTGCGTATAAGTGTGTGTAAGTGTGTGTAAGTGCGTGTAAGTGTGGTTTAAGTTCGTGTAAGTGCGTGTAACTACGTGTAAGTGCGTGTCAGTACGTTCAAGTGCGGTTTAAGTGCGTGTAATTTTGTGTAAGGTCATGTAAGTGCGTGTAAGTGCGTGTAAGTGTGTATAAGTGTGTGTAAGTACGTGTAAGTGCGTGTAAGTGCGTGTAAGTGCGTATAAGTGCGTATAAGTGTATGAAAGTGCGTGTTAGTGTGTGTAAGTGCGTGTAAGTGCATGTAAGTGCGTGTAGGTGTGTGTAATTTTGTGTAAGTGCGTATAAGTGCATGTTAGTGCATGTAAGTGCGTGTAAGTGTGTGTAAGTGCATGTAAGTGTGTGTACGTACGTGTAAGTGCGTATAAGTGTGTCTAAGTGCGTGTAAGTTTGTGCAAGTGTGTGTGAGTGCGTGTAAGTGCATGTAAGTACGTGTAAGAATGTGTAAGTGCGTGTACGTGCATGTAAGTGCGTGTAAGTGTATATAAGTGCGGTTTAAGTTCATATAAGTGCGTGTAAGTGCGTGTAAGTTTGTGTACGTGCATGTAAGTGCGTGTAACTGCGTGTAAGTACGTGTAAGTACGTGTAAGTCATGTAAGTGCAAGTAAGTGCATGTAAGTACGTGTAAGTGCATGTAAGCACGTGTAAGTGCGTGTTAGTACGTGTAAGTGCGTGTAAGTGGGTGTAAGTTCGTGGAAGTGCAAGTAAGTGCGTTCAAGTACGTGTAAGTGCATGTAAGTGTGTGTAAGTGCGTGTAAGTGCGTGTAAGTGCATGTAAGTACGTGTAAGTGTATGTACATACGTGTAAGTATGTGTAAGTGCGTGTACGTGTGTGTCAGTGTGTGTAAGTGCAGTTTAAGTGCGTGTATATTCGTGTAAGTTCGTGTAAGTGTGTGTAAGTACGTGTAAGTGTGTCTAAGTACATGTAAGTGCGTGTAAATATGTATTAGTGCGTATTAGTGTGTGTAAGTGCGTGTAAGTGTGTATAGGTGCGTGTAATTTTGTGTAAGTGCGTGTAAGTGCATGTTTGTGCGTGTAAGTACGTGTAAGTGTGTGTAAGTGCGTGTAAGTACGTACAAGTGTGTGTAAGTGCGTATATGTGCGTGTAAGAGTGTCTAAGTGCATATAAGATCGTGCAAGTGAGTGTAAGTGCGTGTAAGTTTGTATATGTGCGTGTAAGTGCGTGTAAGTGCGTGTAAGTGTGTGTAAGTGCATGTAAGTACGTGTAAGTGCGTGTAAGTACGTGTAAGTGTGTGTAAGTGCGTGTACGTTCGTGTAAGTGCGTGTTAGTATGTGTACGTTCGTGTAAGTGCGTGTAAGTGTGTGTAAGTACGTGTAAGTGTGTGTAAGCGCGTGTAAGTTCGTGTAAGTGCATGTAAGTGCATGTAAGTGCATGTAAGTGCGTGTAAGTGTGTGTAAGCGCGTGTAAGTTCGTGTAAGTGCATGTAAGTGCATGTAAGTGCATGTAAGTGCGTGTAAGTGTGTGTAAGTGCGTGTAAGTGCGTGTAAGTGCATGTAAGAGCATGTAAGTACGTGTAAGTGTGTGTAAGTATTTATAAGTATGTGTAAGTGCGTGTAAGTGCGTGTAAGAGCGTGTAAGTTCGTGTAAGTGCGTGTAAGTGCATGTAAGTGCGTGTAAGTGCGTGTAAGTGTGTGTAAGTGCGTGTAAGTGCGTGTAAGAGCGTGTAAGTTCGTGTAAGTGCGTGTAAGTGCATGTAAGTGCGTATAAGTGCATGTAAGCGCACGTAAGTGCATGTAAGTGCGTGTAAGTGCATGTAAGTGCATGTAAATGCTTGTAAGTGTGTGTAAGTGCGTGTAAGTAGATGCAGGTGTGTGTACGTGTGTGTAAGTACACGTAAGTTTGTGTAAGTACGTGTAAGTATGTGTAAGTGCGTGTAAGTGCGTATAAGTGGATGTAAGTTTGTATAAGAGGGTGTAAGTGCGTGTAAGTGCGTATAAGTGGATGTAAGTTTGTATAAGAGGGTGTAAGTGCGTGTAAGTACGTGTAAGTACGTGTAAATGCATGTAAGTTTGTGTAAGTGTGTGTAAGTGCGTGTAAGTGCTGGTAAGTGTGTGCAAGTGTGTGTACGTGTGTGTAAGTGCCTGTAAGTGCGTGTAAGTGCGTATAAGTATGTGTAAGTGCGTGTAAGTGCTTGTAAGTGCATGTAAGTGTGTGTAAGTGTGTGTAAGTGTGTAAGTGCATGTACGTGCGTGTAAGTGTATATAAGTACGTGTAAGTGCATGTAAGTTCGTATAAGTGCGTGTAAGTTCGTGTAAGTGCGTGTAAGCATGTGTAAGTACGAGTTTGTGCATGTAAGTGCGTGTAAGTGCGTTTAAGTACGTGTAAGTGTGTGTAAGTGCGTGTAAGTTCGTGTAAGTGCATGTAAGTGCGTATAAGTGCGTATAAGTACGTGTAAGTGCGTGTTTGTGCATATAAGTGCATGTTAGTGCGTGGAAGTGCGTGTAAGTTTGTGTAAGTGCGTGTAAGTACGTGTAAGTGCGTGTAAGTATGTGTAAGTGCGTATAAAAGCGTGTATGTGTGTGTAAGTGCGTGTAAGTGCGTGTATGTATATATAAGTGTGTATAAGTACGTGTAAGTGTGTGTGAGTGCGTGTAAGTGGGTGTAAGTGCATGTAAGTGCAGTTTACGTTCGTGTAAGTGTGTGTAAGTGCATGTGAGGTCATTAAAGTGCGTGTAAGTGCGCGTAAGTGCGTGTAAGTATGTGTAAGTATGTGTAAGTGCGTGTAAGTACGTGTAAGTGCATGTATGCACGTTTAAGTGCATGTAAGTGAGTGCGTGTAAGTGCAAGTAAGTGTGTGTAAATACGTGTAAGTGTGTGTAAGTGCGTGTAAGTGCGTGTAAGTGCATGTAAGTGCATATAAGTGCGTGTAAGTGCGTGTAAGTGCAAGTAAGTGTGTGTAAATACGTGTAAGTGTGTGTAAGTGCGTGTAAGTGCGTGTAAGTGCATGTAAGTGCATATAAGTGCGTGTAAGTGCGTGTAAGTACATGTAATTTCGTGTAAGTGCGTGTAAGTGCATGTAAGTGTGTATAAGTGTGTGTAAGTGCGTGTACGTGCGGTTTAAGTTCGTGTAAGAACGTGTAAGTGCATGTAAGTGTGTGTCACTGCGTGTAAGTGTGGTTTAAGTGCGTATAATTTTGTGTAAGTTCGTCTAAGTGTGTGTAAGTGCGTGTAAGCGCGTACAAGTGCGTATAAGTGCGTGTAAGTACGTATAAGTGCATGTAAGTATGTGTAAGTACGTGTAAGTACGTGTAAGTGCATGTAAGTGCGTGTTAGTGTATGTAAGTGTGTGTAAGTGCATGTAAGTGCGTGTAGGTTCGTGTAATTTTGTGTAAGTGCATGTCAGTGCGTGTTAGTGGGTGTAAGTACGTGTAAGTGTGTGTAAGTGCATGTACGTGCGTGTAAGTGTGTGTAAGTGCGTGTAAGTGTGTGTAAGTGCATGTACGTGCGTGTAAGTGTGTGTAAGTGCGTGTAAGTGTGTGTAAGTATGTCTAAGTGTGTGTAAGTTCGTGCAAGTACGTATAAGTGTGTGTAAGTTCGTGTAAGTGCGTGTAACTGCATGTAAGTGTGTGTAAGTGCGTGTAAGTGCGTGTAAGTGCGTGTACTTGTATGTAAGTGTAGTTTAAGTTTGTGTAAGTATGTGTAAGTGCGTGTAAGTTTGTGTAAGTACGTGTAAGTGCATGTAAGTGCATGTAAGTACGTGTGAGTACGTGTAAGTACGTGTAAGTGTAAGTAAGTGCGTGTAAGTATGTGTAAGTGTATGTAAGCACGAGTAAGTGCGTGTAAGTACATGTAAGTGTGTGTTAGTGGGTGTAAGTGCGTGTAAGTGCAAGTAAGTGCGTGTACGTACGTATAAATGCGTGAAAGTGCATGTAAGTGCGTGTAAGTGTGTGTAAGTATGTGTAAGTGCGCGTAAGTGCGTGTAAGTGTGTGTAAGTACGTGTATGTTTGTGTAAGTGCGTGTAACTACGTGTAAGTGCGTTTAAGTGTGTGTAAGTGTGTGTAAGTTCATGTAAGTGCGTGTAAGTACGTGTCAATGCGTGTAAGTGCGGTTTAAGTGAGTGTAATTTCGTGTAAGTACGTGTAAGTTCGTGTAAGTGCGTGTAAGTGCGTGTAAGTGCGTGTTAGTGCGTGTAAGTGCGTGTCAGTGTGTGTAAGTGCGTGTAAGTGCTTGTAAGTACGTGTGGGTACCTGTAAATTTGTGTAAGTACGTGTAAGTACGTGTTAGTATGTGTAAGTGCGTGTAGGTGTGTGTAAGTGCGTGTAAGTGTGTGTAAGTGCGTCTAAGTGCGTGTAAGTTTGTGCAAGTGCGTGTAAGTGCATGTAAGTTTGTGTAAGTGTGTGTAAGTGCGTGTAAGTGTGTGTAAGTGCGTGTTAGTGCATGTAAGTGCGTGTAAGTATGTGTAAGTGTATGTAAGCACGAGTAAGTGCGTGTAAGTACGTGTAAGTGCGTGTAAGTGCGTGTAAGTGTGTGTAAGTGCGTGTAAGTGTGTATAAGTGCGTATAAGTGTGTGTAAGTGCGTCTAAGTACGTGTAAGTGCGTGTAAGTGCATGTAAGTGCGTGTAAGTATGTGTAAGTGTATGTAAGCACGAGTAAGTGCGTGTAAGTACGTGTAAGTGCGTGTAAGTGCGTGTAAGTGTGTGTAAGTGCGTGTAAGTGTGTATAAGTGCGTATAAGTGTGTGTAAGTGCGTCTAAGTACGTGTAAGTGCGTGTAAGTGCATGTAAGTGCGTGTAAGTATGTGTAAGTGTATGTAAGCACGAGTAAGTGCGTGTAAGTACGTGTAAGTGCGTGTAAGTGCGTGTAAGTGTGTGTAAGTGCGTGTAAGTGTGTATAAGTGCGTATAAGTGTGTGTAAGTGCGTCTAAGTACGTGTAAGTGCGTGTAAGTGCATGTAAGTGCGTGTAAGTATGTGTAAGTGTATGTAAGCACGAGTAAGTGCGTGTAAGTACGTGTAAGTGCGTGTAAGTGCGTGTAAGTGTGTGTAAGTGCGTGTAAGTGTGTATAAGTGCGTATAAGTGTGTGTAAGTGCGTCTAAGTACGTGTAAGTGCGTGTAAGTGCATGTAAGTACGTGTAAGTGCGTGTAAGTGCGTGTAAATGCGTGAAAGTGTATGTAAGTGCGTGTAACTGCATGTAGGTGCGTGTAAGTACGTATAAGTGCATGTAAGTTCGTGTAGGTGCGTGTAAGTACGTGTAAGTGCACGTAAGTTCCTGTAAGTGCGTGTACGTATGTGTAAGTACGTGTAAGTATTTGTAAGTGCGTGTAAGTGCTTGTAAGTGGATATAAGTTCATGTAAGAGCATGTAAGTACGTGTAAGTGCGTGTAAGTGCGTGTAAGTGTATATAAGTGCAGTTTAAGTTTGTGTAGTACGTGTAAGTGCGTGTAAGTTTGTATAAGTGTGTGTAAGTGCGTGTAAGTGCATGTATGTACGTGTAAGTATGTGTAAATACGTGTAAGTGCAAGTAAGTGCGTGTAAGTATGTGTAAGTGCATGTAAGCACGAGTAAGTGCGTGTAAGTACGTGTAAGTGCGTGTTACTGGGTGTAAGTGCAAGTAAGTGCGTGTACGTACGTGTAAGTGTATGTAAGTGCGTGTAAGTACGTATAAGTGTGTGTAAGTGCGTGTAAATGTGTGTAAGTGCGTGTAAGTGCATGTAAGTACGTGTACATATGTGTACGTGCTTGTAACTGCGTGTAAGTGTGTAAATGTGTGTAAGTGTGTGTAAGTGCGTGTAAGTGCGGTTTAAGTTCGTGTAAGCGTGTTTAAGTACGTTTCAGTGCGTGTAAGTGCGGTTTAAGTATGTGTAGTCTTGTGTAAGTTTGTGTAAGTGTGTGTAAGTGCGTGTAAGTGCGTGTAAGTGTGTGTAAGTGCGTGTAAGTGTGAGTAAGTGCGTGTAAGTACGTGTAAGTATGTGTAAGTTGGTGTAAGTGCGTGTAAGTGCATCTAAGTGCGTGTAAGTTTGTACAAGTACGTGTTAGTGTGTGTAAGTTCGTGTAAGTGCGTGTAAGTGTGTGTAAGTGCGTGTAAGTGCGTGTTAGTGCATGTAAGTACGTGTTTGTGCGTGTAAGTTCGTGTAAGTATGTGTTAGTGCGTGTACATTCGTGTAAGTGCGTGTGAGTTTGTGTAAGTGCATGTAAGTGCGTGTAAGTATGTCTAAGTTCGTATAAGTGCGTGTAAGTGTATGTAAGTGCGTGTAAGTACGTGTAAGTGTGTGTAAGTGCTTGTAAATACGTGTAAGTGCATGTAAGTGCGTATAAGTGTGTGTAAGTGCTCGTAAGTGTGTGTAAGTGTGTGTAAGTGCGTGTAAGTGTGTATAAGTGCGTATAAGTTTGTGTAAGTGCGTCTAAGTACGTGTAAGTGCGTGTAAGTGCATGTAAGTACGTGTAAGTGTGTGTAAGTGCATGTAAATGCGTGTAAGTGTGTGTAAGCACGTGTAAGTGCATGTAGGTGCATGTAAGTGCGTGTAAGTGCGTGTAAGTGCTTGTAAATGCGTGTAAGTGCGTGTAAGTGCATGTAAGTGTGTGTAAGTGCGTCTAAGTGGATGTCAGTGCATGTAAGAGCGTGTAAGTGCGTGTAAGTGAACGTAAGTTTGTGTAGGTGCGTATAAGTGCGTGTAAGTATGTGTATGTGTGTGTAAGTGCGTCTAAGTGGATGTCAGTTCATGTAAGAGCGTGTAAGTGCGTGTAAGTGCGTGTAAGTGCGTGTAAGTGCTTGTAAATGCGTGTAAGTTCGTGTAAGTGCGTGTAAGTGTGTGTAAGTGCTTGTAAGTATGTGTAAGTGTGTATAAGTGTGTGTAAGTGCGTGTAGGTGCGTGTAAGTATGTAAGTGTATGAAGTGTGTGTTTGTGCGTGTAAGTGCGTATAAGTGTGTGTAAGTGCGTGTAAGTTTGTATAAGTGCGTGTAAGCATGTGTAAGTGTGATTTCGTGCGTGTAAGTGCGTGTAAGTGTGTGTAAGTGCATGTAAGTATATATAAGTTCGTGTAAGTGCGTGTAAGTGCGTGTAAGTGCGTGTAAGTACGTGTAAGTACGTGTAAGTGTGTGTAAGTGTGTGTAAGTGCATGTAAGTGCGTGTAAGTTTGTGTCAGTTTGTGTAAGTGCATGTAAGTATGTGTAAGTGTGTGTAAGTATGTGTAAGTACATACAAGTGTGTGTCAGTGCGTTTAAGTACGTGTAAGTGTGTGTATATATGTATAAGTACGTGTAAGTGCGTATAAGTGCGTGTAAGTGTGTATAAGTGCGTTTAAGTATGTGTTAGTGCGTGTAAGTGCGTGTAAGTGCATGTAAGTACGTGTAAGTGCGTATAAGTGCGTGTAAGTGTGTATAAGTGCGTTTAAGTATGTGTTAGTGCGTGTAAGTGCGTGTAAGTGCATGTAAGTGCGTGTAAGTGTGTGTCAGTTTGTGTAAGTGCATGTAAGTATGTGTAAGTGTGTGTAAGTATGTGTAAGTACATACAAGTGTATGTCAGTGCGTTTAAGTACGTGTAAGTGTGTGTATATATGTATAAGTACGTGTAAGTGCGTATAAGTGCGTGTAAGTGTGTATAAGTGCGTTTAAGTATGTGTTAGTGCGTGTAAGTGCGTGTAAGTGCGTGTAAGTACGTGTAAGTGTATGTAAGTGCATGTAAGTTTGTGTAAGTGCGTGTAAGTTTGTGTAAGTATGTATAACTGCGTGTAAGTGCGTGTAAGTACGTGTAAGTGCGTGCAAGTGCGTGTAAGTACGTGTAAGTGTGTGTGTAAGTACAAGTAAGTGTATGTAAGTACGTGTAAGTACGAGTAAGTGCGTGTAAGTGCATGAAAGTATGTGTAAGTGCGTGGAAGTGCGTATAAGTATGTGTACATTCGTGCAAGTGCGTGTAAGTGCATGTAAGTACGTCTTAGTGTGTATAAGTGTGTGTAAGTGAGTATAAGTGCGGTTTAAGTTGGTGTAACTGCATGTAAGTGCGTGTAAGTGTGTGTAAGTACGTGTAAGTGCGTGTAAATGTGTGTAAGTGCGTGTAAGTGTGTGTAGGTGCGTGTAACTTCGTGTAAGTATGTGTAAGTATGTGTAAGTATGTGTAAGTACGTATAAGTGCGTGTAAGTGCGTGCAAGTGTGTGCAAGTACATGCAAGTGCGTGCAAGTACGTGTAAGTGTGTGTAAGTGTGTGTAAGTGTATGTAAGTATGTGTAAGTGCTTGTAAGCACGTGTAAGTGCGTGTAAGTGTGTGTAAGTGCGTGTAAGTTCATGTAAGTATGTGTGAGTGCGTGTAAGTGCATGTAAATGCGTGTAAGTGCATGTAAGTACGTGTAAGTGCGTATAAGTGCGTGTAAGTGCGTGTAAATGAGTGTAAGTGCGTGTAAGTGTGTTTAAGTGCATGTAGGTGTGTGTAAGTGCGCGTAAGTCTGTGTAGGTGCGTGTAAGTACGTGTAAGTGCGTGTAAGTATGTGTAAGTGCGTATAAGTACATATAAGTGCGTGTAAGTGCTTGTCAGTGCGTATAAGTACGTGTAAGTGCATGTAGGTTTGTGTAAGTGTGTGTTAGTGCGTGTAAGTGCGTGTACGTATGTGTAAGTACGTATAGTTGCATGTCAGTGCGTGTAAGTGGGTGTAAGTGCGTGTATGTATGTATAAGTGCGTGTAAGTACGTGTAAGTGTCTGTAAGTGCGTGTAAGTATGTCTAAGTGTGTGTAAGTGCATATAATTGCGTATAAGTGTGTGTAAGTACGTGTAAGTTTGTGTAAGTCTGTGTAAGTGTGTATAAGTGCGTATACGTTTGTGTAAGTGTGTGTAAGTGTGTGTAAGTGCGTGTAAATGCATGTAAGTGCGTGTAAATACGTGTAAGTATGTGTAAGTGCGTGTAAGTATGTGTAAGTGCGTGTAAGTGCGTGTAAGTGCATGTAAGTTCGTGTAAGTGCATGTAAGTACATGTAAGTGGGTGTAAGTGCGTGTAAGTTTGTGTAGGTTTATGTAAGTGCGTGTAAGTGCGTGTAAGTGCATTTAAGAGCGTGTAAGTATGTGTTAATGCGTTTAAGTGCTGTTTAAGTTTGTGTAAGTGCGTTTAAGTGCATGTAAGTGGGTGTAAGTGCGTGTAAGTGCGTGTAAGTATGGTTACCGGATGTTATCTCGTGTAAGTTCGTGTAAATGTGTGTAAGTATGTGTAAGTGCGTATAAGTGCATGTAAGTGCGTGTAAGTGTGTGTAAGTGCGTGTAAGTGCGTGTAAGTACGTGTAAGTGCATGTAAGTACGTGTAAGTGCGTGTAAGTGTGTGTAAGTGCGTGTAAGTGCGTGTAAGTACGTGTAAGTGCATGTAAGTACGTGTAAGTGCGTATAAGTGCGTGTAAGTACGTATAAGTGCGTGTTAGTGTGTATAAGTGTGTGTAAGTGTGTATAAGTGCGTGTAAGTACGTATAAGTGTGTGTAAGTGCATGTAAGTGCATGTAGGTACATGTAAGTGCGTGTAAGTGTGTGTAAGTACATGTAAGTACGTGTAAGTGTGTGTAAGTGCATGCATGTGCGTATAAGTGTGTGTAAGTGCGTGAAAGTGCTTGTAAGTGTGTCTAAGTGCGTGTAAGTGCGTGGAAGTGCATGTAACCGTGTGTAAGTGCGTGTAAGTGCGTGTAAGTGCGTGTAAGTGCGTATACGTATGGTTTAAGTACGTGTAAGTGCGTGTAAGTGCGTGGAAGTGCATGTAACCGTGTGTAAGTGCGTGTAAGTGCGTGTAAGTGCGTGTAAGTGCGTATACGTATGGTTTAAGTACGTGTAAGTTTGTGTAAGTTCGTATAAGTGCGTGTAAGTGCGTGTAAGTATGTGTAAGTGCGTGTAAGTGCGTGTAGGTGCGTGTAAGTGCGTATAGGTGCGTGTAAGTGCGTGTAAGTAAGTGTAAATACGTATACGTATGTACAAGTCCGTGTAAGTGCGTGTATGTGTGTGTGAGTACGTTTAAGTGCCTCTAAGTGCGTGTAAGTGCGTGTAAGTGCATGTAAGTGCGTGTAAGTGTGTGTAAGTGCGTGTAAGTACGTGTAAGTGCGTGTAAGTGTGTATAAGTGCGTGTAAGTGCGTAAAAGTGTGTGTAAGTGCTTGTAAGTATGTGTAAGTGTGTGTAAGTACGTGTAAGTGCATGTAAGTGTGTGTAAGTGCATGTAAGTGCATGTGAGTTCATATAAGTACTTGTAAGTTTGTGTAAGTGTGTTTAAATGCGTGTAAGTGTGTGTAAGTACGTATAAGTGTGTGTAAGTACACGTAAGTGGGTGTAAGTAAGTGTAAGTGTGTGTAAGTGCGTGTAAGTACGTGTAAGTGTGGTTTATGTGGATCTAAATTCGTGTAAATTTGTGTAAATGCGTGTACGTGCGTGTAAGTGTGTATAAGTATGTGTAAGTGTGTGTAAGTGCGTGTAAGTGCGTGTAAGTGTGTGTAAGTGCATGTAAGTGCTCGTAAGCACGTGTAAGTGCGTGTAAGTGCGTGTAAGTGCGTGTAAGTGCGTGCAAGTGCGTGTAAGTGCTCGTATGTGCGTGTCAGTGCGTGTAAGTGCATGTAACTTTGTGTAAGTGTGTGCAAGTGTGTGTAAGTGCATGTAAGTGCGTGTATGTGAATGTAAGTGTGTATAAGTGCGTGTAAGTACGTATAAGGTTATGTAAGTTCGTGTAAGTGCGTGTAAGTACATGTAAGTCTTTGTAAGTGCGTATAAGCACGGTTTAAGTTCGTGTAAGTACGTGTAAGTGCGTGTAAGTACGTGTCAGTGCGTGTCAGTACGTGTAAGTGCGTGTAAGTGTAGTTTAAGTGCGTGTAATGTTGTGTAAGTTTGTGTAAGTGCGTGTAAGTACGTGTCAGTGCGTGTCAGTACGTGTAAGTGCGTGTAAGTGTAGTTTAAGTGCGTGTAATGTTGTGTAAGTTTGTGTAAGTGCGTGTAAGTGCGTGTAAGTACGTGTAAGTGCGTGTAAGTGTGTCTAAGTGTATCTAAGTGCATGTAAGTTTATGCAAGTACGTGTTAGTGCAGTTTAAGTTTGTGTAAGTGTGTGTAAGTACGTATAAGTGCGTGTAACTATGTGTAAGTACGTGTAAGTGGGTGTAAGTGTGTTTAAGTATGTGTAAGTGCGTGTAAGTGTGTGTAAGTACGTGTAAGTTCGTGTAAGTGCGTATAAGTGCGTGTAAGTGCGTGTAAGTACGCGTACATACGTGTAAGTACGTGTAAGTGCGTGTAAGTGCGTGTAAGTACGCGTACATACGTGTAAGTACGTGTAAGTGCAAGAAAGTGCGTGTAAGTACGTGTACGTGCATGTAAGCATGTGTAAGTGTGTGTAAGTGCTTGTAAGTGCGTGTAAGTGGGTGTAAGTACGTGTAAGTGCAAGTAAGTACGTGTAAGTACGTACAAGTGTGTATTAGTGCGTATAAGTGCGTGTAAGTACGTGGAAGTGCGTGTAAGTATGTGTATGTGTGTGTAAGTGCGTGTAAGTACGTGTACGTTTGTGTAAGTGCGTGTAAGTGCGTGTAAGTGCGTTTAAGTGTGTGTAAGTACGTGTAAGTGTGCTTTAAGTCTATGTAAGTGCGTGTAAGTGCGTATAAGTGCGTATAAGTGCGTGTAAGTGCATGTAAGTGCAGGTTAAGTGCGTGTAATTTCGTCTAAGTTCGTGTAAGTGTGTGTAAGTACGTGTAAGTGTGTGTAAGCATGTAAGTGCGTGTAAGTGCGTGTAAGTGCGTGTAAGTACGTGTAAGTGCGTGTAAGTGCGTGTAAGTACGTGTAAGTACGTGTAAGTGCGTGTAAGTGCGTGTAAGTACGTGTAAGTACGTGTAAGTGCGTGTAAGTGCGTGTAAGTGCGTGTAAGTGCGTGTAAGTGCATGTAAGTACGTGTAAGTACGTGTAAGTGCATGTAAGTGCATCGAATTGCGTGTAAGTTTGTGCAAGTGCGTGTAAGTGTGTGTAAGTTTGTATAAGTGCGTGTAAGTACGTGTAAGTGCGTGTAAGTGCATGTAAGTGTGTGGAAGTGCGTGTAAGTGTGTGTATTTGTGTATAAGTGTGTGTAAGTACGTGTAAGTGTCTGTAAATGCGTGTAAGTTCGTGTAAGTACGTCTTAGTGCGTGTACGTTCATGTAGGTACATGTAAGTGCCTGTAAGTGCGTGCAAGTGCGTGTAAGGTGCGTGTAAGTTTGTTTAAGTGTGTGTAAATGGGTGTAAGTGCGTGTAAGTGCATGTAAGTGCGTGTAAGTACGTGTAAGTTTGTGTATGTGTGTGTAAGTGCGTGTAAGTGCATGTAAGTGCGTGTAAGTACGTGTAAGTTTGTGTATGTGTGTGTAAGTGCGTGTAAGTGTGCGTAAGTACGTGTAAGTGCGTGTAAGTGCTTGTATGTGTGTGTAAGTGCGTGTAAGTGCATGTAAGTGTGTGTAATTTTGTATAAGTGCATGCAAGTGCGTGTAAGTGCATGTAAGTGCGTGTAAGTGCATGTAAGTGCGCGTAAGTGCGTGTAAGTGCGTGTAAGTGCATGTAAGTGCGCGTAAGTGCGTGTAAGTACGTGTAAGTACGTGTAAGTGCTTGTAAGTGTGTGTAAGTGCATGTAAGTGCGTGTAAGTACGTGTAAGTACGTGTAAGTGTGTGTAAGTGCGTGTAAGTGTGTGTAAGTGTGTGTAAATGTGTGTAAGTGCGTGTAAGTGTGTGTAAGTATGTGTACATCTGTGTAAGTGCTTGTAACTGCGTGTAAGTATGTATAAGTGTGTGTAAGTGCATGTAAGTGCGGTTTAAGTTCGTGTAAGTGTGTGTAAGTGTGTGTCAGTGCGTGTAAGTGCGGTTTAAGTACGTGTAATCTTGTGTAAGTTCGTGTAAGTGTGTGTAAGTGCGTGTAAGTACGTGTAAGTGCATGTATGTGCGTGTAAGTGTGTATAAGTGCGTGTAAGTGCGTGTAAGTACGTGTAAGTGCATGTATGTGCGTGTAAGTGTGTATAAGTGCGTGTAAGTGCGTGTAAGTATGTGTAAGTTCGTATAAGTGCGTGTAAGTGCATCTAAGTACGTGTAAGTTTGTGCAAGTGCGTGTAAGTGTGTGTAAGTTCGTGTAAGTGTGTGTAAGTGCGTGTAGGTGTGTGTAAGTGCGTGTTAGTGCATGTAAGTACGTGTAAGTGCGTGTAAGTTCGTGTAAGCATGTGTTAGTGCGTGTACATTCGTGTAAGTGCGTGTGAGTGTGTCTAAGTACATGTAAGTGCGTGTAAGTACGTCTAAGTTTGTATAAGTGCGTGTAAGTGCATGTAAGTGCGTGTAAATACGTGTAAGTGCATGTAAGTGCGTATAAGTGTGTGTAAGTGCTCGTAAGTGTGTGTAAGTGCGTGTAAATGCGTGTAAGTGCGTATAAGTTTGTGTAAGTGTGTGTAAGTACGTGTAAGTGCGTGTAAGTGCGTGTAAGTATATGTAAGTACGTGTAAGTATGTGTAAGTGCATGTAAATGTGTGTAAGTGTGTGTAAGTGCATGTAAGTGCATGTAGGTGCATGTAAGTGCGTGTAAGTGAACATAAGTTCTTGTAGGTGCGTATAAGTGCGTGTAAGTATGTGTAAGTGTAAGTGCGTGTAAGTGGATCTAAGTTCATGTAAGAGCGTGTAAGTGCGTGTAAGTGCATGTAAGTACGTGTAAGTGCTTGTAAATGCGTATAAGTTCGTGTAAGTGCGTGTAAGTGTGTGTAAGTGCTTGTAAGTATGTGTAAGTGCGTATAAGTGCGTGTAAGTGCGTGTAAGTATGTAAGTGTATTAAATGTGTGTTTGTGCGTGTAAATGCGTGTAAGTGTGTGTAAGTGCGTGTAAGTTTGTGTAAGTGCGTGTAAGCATGTGTGAGTGCGAGTTCGTGCGTGTAAGTGCGTCTAAGTGTGTGTAAGTGCATGTAAGTATGTGTAAGTTTGTGTAAGTGCGTGTAAGTGCGTGTAAGTGCGTGTAAGTGCGTGTAAGTACGTGTAAGTACGTGTAAGTGTGTGTAAGTGTGTGTAAGTGCATGTAAGTACGTGTGAGTTTGTGTAAGTTTGTGTAAGTGCGTGTAAGTGCGTGTAAGTACGTGTAAGTACGTGTAAGTGTGTGTAAGTGTGTGTAAGTGCATGTAAGTACGTGTGAGTTTGTGTAAGTTTGTGTAAGTGCATGTGAGTATGTGTAAGTGTGTGAAAGTTTGTGTACGTGTGTGTAAGTATGTGTAAGTACGTACAAGTGTGTGTCAGTGCGTGTAAGTGCGTGTAAGTATGTGTATATATGTATAAGTGCGTGTAAGTGCGTATAAGTGCGTGTAAGTGTGTGTAAGTGCGTGTAAGTGCGTGTAAGTGTGTGTAAGTGGGTGTAAGTGTGTATACGTTCGTATAAGTGCATGTAAGTACGTGTAAGTTCGTATAAGTGCGTGTAAGTACGTGTAAGTGTGTGTAAGTGTGTAAGTGCGTGTAAGTGCGTGTTAGTGCGAGTAAGTTTGTGTAAGTGCGTGTTAGTTTGTATAAGTGCGTGTAAGTTCGTGTAAGTGCGTGTAGGCATGTATAAGTGTGAGTACGTATGTGTAAGTGCGTGTAAGTGCGTATAAGTGCGTGTAAGTGTGTATAAGTGCGTTTAAGTATGTGTTAGTGCGTGTAAGTGCGTGTAAGTGCGTGTAAGTACGTGTAAGTGTATGTAAGTGCATGTAAGTCTGTGTAAGTGCGTGTAAGTTTGTGTAAGTGTGTGTAACTGCGTGTAAGTGCGTGTAAGTGCGTGTAAGTGCGTGCAAGTGCGTGTAAGTGCGTGTAAGTGTGTGTAAGTACAAGTAAGTGTATGTAAGTACGTGTAATTGCGAGTAAGTGTGTGTAAGTGCATGAAAGTATGTGTAAGTGCGTGGAAGTGCGTATAAGTATGTGTACATTCGTGCAAGTGCGTGTAAGTGCATATAAGTACGTCTAAGTGTGTGTAAGTGTATGTAAGTGAGTATAAGTGCGGTTTAAGTTGGTATAAGTGCGTGTAAGTGCGTGTAAGTGTGTGTAATTATGTGTAAGTGCGTGTAAATGTGTGTAAGTGCGTGTAAGTGTGTGTAATTATGTGTAAGTGCGTGTAAATGTGTGTAAGTGCGTGTAAGTGTGTGTAGGTGCGTGTAACTTCGTGTAAGTGCGTGTAAGTACGTGTAAGTACGTGTAAGTACATATAAGTGTGTGTAAGTGCGTGCAAGTGCGTGCAAGTGCATGCAAGTGCGTGAAAGTGCGTGTAAGTGTGTGTAAGTGTGTGTAAGTGCGTGTAAGTACGTGTAAGTGCGGTTTATGTGGGTCTAAATTCGTGTAAACTCATGTAAATGCGTGTAAGTGCGTGTAAGTGTGTGTAAGTATGTGTCATTGTGTGTAAGTGCGTGTAAGTACGTGTAAGTGTGTGTAAGTGCATGTAAGTGCTCGTAAGCACGTGTAAGTGCGTGTAAGTGCGTGTAAGTGCGTGTAAGTTTGTGTAAGTGCGTATGAGTTTGTGTAAGTGCGTGTAAGTGCGTGTAAGTGCGTGTAAGTGCGTGTAAGTGCGTGTAAGTTTGTGTAAGTGCGTATGAGTTTGTGTAAGTGCGTGTAAGTGCGTGTAAGTGCATGTAAGTACGTGTAAGTGCGTGTAAGTTTGTGTAAGTGAGTGTAAGTGCGTGTAAGTGCGTGTAAGTGCGTGCAAGTGCGTGTAAGTGCTCTTATGTGCGTGTCAGTGCGTGTAAGTGCATGTAACTTTGTGTAAGTGCGTGCATGTGTGTGTAAGTGCATGTAAGTGCGTGTAAGTGCATGTAACTTTGTGTAAGTGCGTGCATGTGTGTGTAAGTGCATGTAAGTGCGTGTAAGTGAATGTAAGTGTGTATAAGTGCGTGTAAGTGCGCATAAGGTTATGTACGTTCGTGTAAGTGCGTGTAAGTACATGTAAGTGTGTGTAAGTGTGTATAAGTGCGGTTAAAGTTTGTGTAAGTACGTGTAAGTGCGTGTAAGTACGTGTCAGTGTGTGTTAGTACGTGTAAGTGTGTGTAAGTGTAGTTTAAGTGCGTGTAATTTTGTGTAAGTTTGTGTAAGTGCGTGTAAGTGCGTGTAAGTGCGTGTAAGTGCGTGTCAGTGTGTCTAAGTGCATCTAAGTGCATGTAAGTTTATGCAAGTACGTGTAAGTGCAGTTTAAGTTCGTATAAGTGTGTGTAAGTTCGTGTAAGTGCGTGTAAGTGCGTGTAAGTGTGTTCAAATATGTGTAAGTGCGTGTAAGTGTGTGTAAGTACGTGTAAGTTCGTGTAAGTGTGTATAAGTGCGTGTAAGTGCGTGTAAGTACGTGTATATACGTGTAAGTACGTGTAAGTGCAAGAAAGTACGTGTAAGTACGTGTACGTGCATGTAAGCATGTGTAAGTACGTGTAAGTGCGTGTAAGTGCGTGTAAGTGGGTGTAAGTGCGTGTAAGTGCGAGTAAATACGTGTAAGTACGAATAAGTGTGTATTAGTGCGTATAAGTGTGTGTAAGTGCGTGTAAGTGCGTGTAAGTATGTGTAAGTGTGTGTAAGTGCGTGTAAGTACGTGTACCTTTGTGTAAGTGCGTGTAAGTGCGTGTAAGTGCGTTTAAGTGTGTGTAAGTACGTGTAAGTGTGCTTTAAGTTCATGTAAGTGCGTGGAAGTGCGTATAAGTGCGTATAAGTGCGTGTAAGTGCATGTAAGTGCAGGTTAAGTGCGTGTAATTTTGTGTAAGTTCGTGTAAGTGTGTGTAAGAACGTGTAAGTGTGTGTAAGCATGTAAGTGCGTGTAAGTGCGTGTAAGTGCATGTAGGTACGTGTAATTTTGTGCAAGTACGTGTAAGTGCTTGTTAGTACATGTAAGTACGTGTAAGTGCGTGTAAGTGCGTGTAAGTGCGTGTAAGTGCATGTAAGTGCGTGTAAGTACGTGTAAGTGCATGTAAGTGCATCTAATTGTGTGTAAGTGTGTGGAAGTGCGTGTAAGTGTGTGTGTTTGTGTATAAGTGTGTGTAAGTACGTGTAAGTGCGTGTACATGCGTGTAAGTTCGTGTAAGTACGTCTTAGTGCGTGTACGTTCATGTAGGTGCGTGTAAGTGCCTGTAAGTGCATGCAAGTGCGTGTAAGGTGCGTGTAAGTTCGTGTAAGTACGTCTTAGTGCGTGTACGTTCATGTAGGTGCGTGTAAGTGCCTGTAAGTGCATGCAAGTGCGTGTAAGGTGCGTGTAAGTTCGTTTAAGTGTGTGTAAATGGGTGTAAGTGCGTGTAAGTGCATGTAAGTGTGTGTAAGTGTGTGTAAGTTTGTGTATGTGTGTGTAAGTGCATGTAAGTGTGCGTAAGTACGTGTAAGTACGTGTAAGTGCTTGTATGTGCGTGTAAGTGCGTGTAAGTGCATGTAAGTGTGTGTAATTTCGTACAAGTGCATGCAAGTACGTGTAAGTACATGCAAGTGCGTGTAAGTGCATGTAAGTGCGCGTAAGTACGTGTAAGTGCGTGTAAGTTCGTGTAAGTGCTTGTAAGTGTGTGTAAGTACATGTAAGTGCGTGTAAGTACGTGTAAGTGTGTGTAAGTGCATGTAAGTACGTGTAAGTGTGTGTAAGTGTGTGTAAATGTGTGTAAGTGCGTGTAAGTGCGTGTAAGTACGTGTACATCTGTATATGTGCTTGTAACTGTGTGTAAGTGTGTATAAGTGTGTATAAGTGCGTGTAAGTGTGGTTTAAGTTCATGTAAGTGTGTGTAAGTGCGTGTTAGTGCGTGTAAGTGCGGTTTAAGTACGTGTAATCTTGTGTAAGTTCGTGTAAGTGTGTGTAAGTGCGTGTAAGTGCGTGTAAGTGCATGTAAGTGCGTGTAAGTGTGTATAAGTGCATGTAAGTGCGTGTAAGTGCGGTTTAAGTACGTGTAATCTTGTGTAAGTTCGTGTAAGTGTGTGTAAGTGCGTGTAAGTGCGTGTAAGTGCATGTAAGTGCGTGTAAGTGTGTATAAGTGCATGTAAGTGCGTGCAAGTATGTGTATGTTCTTATAAGTGCGTATAAGTGCATCTAAGTGTGTGTACGTTTGTGCAAGCGCGTGTAAGTGTGTGTAAGTTCGTGTAAGTGTGTGTAAGTGCGTGTAAGTGTGTGTAAGTGCGTGTTAGTGCATGTAAGTACGTGTAAGTGCATGTACGTTCGTGTATGTATGTGTTAGTACGTGTACATTTGTGTAAGTGCGTGTGAGTGTGTATAAGTGCATGTAAGTGCGTGTAAGTACGTCTAAGTTCCTATAAGTGCGTGTAAGTGCATGTAAGTGCGTGTAAGTGCGTGTAAGTGTGTGTAAGTGCGTGTAAATATGTGTAAGTGCATGTAAGTGTGTATAAATATGTGTAAGTGCTCGTAAGTGTGTGTAAGTGTGTGTAAATGCGTGTAAGTGCGTATACGTTTGTGTACGTACGTGTAAGTATGTGTAAGTGCGTGTAAGTGCGTGTAAGTGCATGTAAGTACGTGTAAGTGTGTGTAAGTGCATGTAAATGCGTGTAAGTATGTGTAAGCGCATGTAAGTGCATGTAGGTGCATGTAAGTGCGTGGAAGTGAACGTTAGTTCGTGTAGGTGCGTATAAGTACGTGTAAGTATGTGTAAGTGTGTGTATGTGCGTGTAAGTGGATGTAAGTTCATGTAAGAGCGTGTAAGTACGTGTAAGTGCGTGTAAGTGTGTGTAAGTGCTTGTAAATACGTGTAAGTTCGTGTAAGTGCGTGTAAGTGTGTGTAAGTGCTTGTAAGTATGTGTAAGTGCGTATAAGTGCGTGTAAGTGTGTGTAAGTGCGTGTAAGTATGTAAGTGTATTAAGTGTATGTTTGTGCGTGTAAATGCGTGTAAGTGTGTGTAAGTGCGTGTAAGTTTGTGTAAGTGCGTGTAAGCATGTGTGAGTGCGCGTTCATGCGTGTAAGTGCATGTAAGTGTGTGTAAGTGCATGTAAGTATGTGTATGTTCGTGTAAGTGCGTGTAAGTGTGTGTAAGTGCGTGTAAGTACGTGTAAGTACGTGTAAGTGTGTGTAAGTGTATGTAAGTGCATGTAAGTATGTGTAAGTTTGTGTAAGTTTGTATAAGTGCATGTAAGTATGTGTAAGTTTGTGTAAGTTTGTATAAGTGCATGTAAGTATGTGTAAGTGTGTGTAAGTTTGTGTAAGTGTGTGTAAGTATGTGTAAGTACATACAAGTGTGTGTCAGTTCGTGTAAGTGCGTGTAAGTATGTGTATATATGTATAAGTGCATGTAAGTACGTATAAGTGCGCGTAAGTGTGTGTAAGTGCGTGTAAGTGCGTGTAAGTGTATGTAAGTGCATGTAAGTGTGTATAAGTTCGTGTAAGTGCATGTAAGTACGTGTAAGTTCGTGTAAGTGCGTGTAAGTGCGTGTAAGTGCGTGTAAGTGTGTGTAAGTGTGTAAGTGCATGTAAGTGCGTGTTAGTACGTGTAAGTTTGTGTAAGTGCGTGTAAGTTCGTATAAGTGCGTGTAAGTTCGTGTAAGTGCGTGTAGGCATGTATAAGTGTGAGTTCGTATGTGTAAGTGTGTGTAAGTACGTGCAAGTACGTGTAAGTGTATGTAAGTGCGTGTAAGTTTGTGTAAGTGCGTGTAAGTGCATATAAGTGCGTGTAAGTGTATATAAGTGCGTTTAAGTATGTGTTAGTGCGTGTAAGTACGTGTAAGTGCGTGTAAGTACATGTAAGTGTATGTAAGTGCATGTAAGTTTGTGTAAGTGCGTGTAAGTTTGTGTAAGTGCGTGTAACTGCGTGCAAGTACGTGTAAGTGCGTGCAAGTGCGTGCATGTGCGTGTAAGTGCGTGTAAGTATGTGTAAGTACAAGTAAGTGTGTGTAAGTACGTGTAATTGAGAGTAAGTGCGTTTATGTGCATGAAAGTATGTGTAAGTACGTGGAAGTGCGTATAGGTATGTGTACATTCGTGCAAGTGCGTGTAAGTGCATGTAAGTACGTCTAAGTGTGTGTAAGTGTGTGTAAGTGAGTATAAGTGCAGTTTAAGTTGGTATAAGTACGTGTAAGTGCGTGTAAGTGTGTGTAAGTATGTGTAAGTGCGTGTAAATGTGTATAAGTGCGTGTAAGTGTGTGTAGGTGCGTGTAACTTCGTGTAAGTGCGTGTAAGTACGTGTAAGTGCGTGTAAGTGTGTATAAGTGCGTGTAAGTGTGTGTAGGTGCGTGTAACTTCGTGTAAGTGCGTGTAAGTACGTGTAAGTATGTGTAAGTACGTATAAGTGCGTGCAAGTGCGTGAAAATGCATGCAAGTGCGTGTAAGTGTGTGTAAGTGTGTGTAAGTGCATGTAAGTACGTGTAAGTGCTTGTAAGCACGTGTAAGTACGTGTAAGTGTGTGTACGTGCGTGTAAGTTCGTGTAAGTATGTGTGAGTGCGTGTAAGTGCATGTAAATGTATGTAAGTGCATGTAAGTACGTGTAAGTGCGTGTAAGTACGTGTAAGTGCGTGTAAGTGCGTGTAAATGAGTGTAAGTACGTGTAAGTGCGTTTAAGTGCATGTAGGTGCGTGTAAGTGCGCGTATGTTCGTGTAGGTGCGTGTAAGTACGTGTAACTGCGTGTAAGTATGTGTAAGTGTGTGTAAGTACGTGTAAGTGCGTGTAAGTGCTTGTCAGTGCGTGTAAGTACGTGTAAGTGCGTGTAGGTTTGTGTAAGTGCGTGTTAGTGTGTGTAAGTGCGTGTACGTATGTGTAAGTGTGTATAAATTCATGTCAGTGCGTGTAAGTGCGTGTAAGTGCGTGTATGTATGTATAAGTGCGTGTAAGTGCGTGTAAGTACGTCTAAGTATGTGTAAGTGCGTGTAAGTGTGTCTAAGTGTGTGTAAGTGCGTGTAAGTGTGTCTAAGTGTGTGTAAGTGCGTATAATTGCGTATAAGTGTGTGTAAGTACGTGTAAGTTCGTGTAAGTGTATGTAAGTGTGTGTAAGTGCGTGTAAGTTTGTGTAAGTGTGTGTAAGTGCGTGTAAGTGTGTGTAAGTGCGTGTAAGTGCGTGTAAATACGTGTAAGTGCGTGTAAGTGCATGTAAGTGCGTGTAAGTGCGTGTAAGTGCCTGTAAGTATGTATAAGTGCGTGTAAGTGCGTGTAAGTGCGTGTAAGTGCATGTAAGTACATGTAAGTGCGTGTAAGTGCGTGTAAGTTCGTGTAAGTTTATGTTAGTGCGTGTAAGTGCGTGTAAGTGCATCTAAGAGCGTGTAAGTGTGTGTTAATGTGTTTAAGTGCTGTTTAAGTTTGTGTAAGTGCGTGTAAGTGCATGTAAGTGGGTGTAAGTGTGTGTAAGTGCGTGTAAGTATGGTTACCGGATGTTATCTTGTGTAAGTTCGTGTAAATGTGTGTAAGTGTGTGTAAGTGCGTATAAGTGCATGGAAGTGCGTGTAAGTGTGTGTAAGTACGTGTAAGTACGTGTAAGTGTGTGTAAGTGCATGTAAGTGCGTGTAAGTGTGTGTAAGTGCATGCAAGTGCGTATACGTGTGTGTAAGTACGTGAAAGTGCGTGTAAGTGCGTATAAGTACGTGTAAGTGCGTGGAAGTGCAGGTAAGTGTGTGTAAGTGCGTGTAAGTGCGTGTAAGTGCGTGTATGTGCGTATACGTACGGTTTAAGTATGTGTAAGTTTGTGTAAGTTCGTGTAAGTGCGTGTAAGTACGGGTAAGTATGTGTAAGTGTGTGTGAGTGTGTGTAGGTGCATGTAAGTGCGTATAGGTGCGTGTAAGTGCGTGTAAGTGTGTGTAAGTGCGTATACGTATGTGCAAGTGCGTGTAAGTGCGTGTAGGTGCGTATAAGTACGTTTAAGTACTTGTAAGTGCGTGTAAATACGTGTAAGTGCGTGTAAGTGCGTGTAAGTGTGTGTAAGTGCATGTAGGTGCGTGTAAGTGCGTTTAAGTGTGTATAAGTGTGTGTAAGTGCGTGTAAGTATGTGTAAGTGCGTGTAAGTACGTATAAGTGCGTGTAAGTGCGTAAAAGTGTGTGTAAGTGCTTGTAAGTACGTGTAAGTGCGTGTAAGTATGTGCAAGTGCGTGTAAGTGTGTGTAAGTGCATGTAAGTGCATGTAAGTTCATATAAGTACGTGTAAGTTCGTGTAAGTGTGTTTAAGTGCGTGTAAGTGTGTGTAAGTACGTGTAAGTTCGTGTAAGTGTGTTTAAGTGCGTGTAAGTGTGTGTAAGTACGTATAAGTGTGTGTAAGTGCGTGTAAGTGCACGTAAGTGCGTGTAAGTAAGTGTAAGTGTGTGTAAGTACGGTTAAGTGCGGTTTAAGTGGGTCTAAATTCGTGTAAATTCGTGTAAATGCGTGTAAGTGCGTGTAAGTGTGTGTAAGTACGTGTAAGTGTGTGTAAGTACGTGTAAGTGCGTGTAAGTGTGTGTAAGTGCATGTAAGTGCTCTTAAGCACGTGTAAGTGCGTGTAAGTGCGTGCAAGTGCGTGTAAGTTTGTGTAAGTGCGTATGAGTTTGTGTAAGTGCGTGTAAGTGCGTGTAAGTACATGTAAGTACGTGTAAGTGCGTGTAAGTTTGTGTAAGTGCGTATGAGTTTGTGTAAGTGCGTGTAAGTGCGTGTAAGTACATGTAAGTACGTGTAAGTGCGTGTAAGTTTGTATAAGTGTGTGTAAGTGCGTGTAAGTGCGTGTAAGTGTCTGCAAGTGCGTGTTAGTGCTCGTATGTGCGTATAAGTGCGTGTAAGTGCATGTTACTTTGTGTAGGTGCGTGCAAGTGTGTGTAAGTACATGTAAGTGTGTGTAAGTGCGTATAAGTGCGGTTTAAGTTCGTGTAAGTACGTGTAAGTGTGTGTAAGTACGTGTCAGTGCGTGTCAGTGCGTGCAAGTGCGTGTAAGTGTAGTTGTAGTGCGTGTAATTTTGTGTAAGTTCGTGTAAGTGCGTGTAAGTGCGTGTAAGTGCGTGTAATTGCGTGTAAGTGCGTCTAAGTGCATCTAAGTGCGTGTAAGTTTATGCAAGTACGTGTAAGTGCAGTTTAAGTTCGTGTAAGTGTGTGTAAGTGCATGTAGGTGCGTATAAGTATGTGTAAGTGCGTGTAAGTGCGTGTAAGTGGGTTTAAGTATGTGTAAGTGCGTATAAGTGCGTGTAAGTATGCGTACGTACGTGTAAGTACGTGTAAGTGCAAGAAAGTGCGTGTAAGTATGTGTACGTGCATGTAAGCACGTGTAAGTGCGTGTAAGTACGTGTAAGTGCGTGTAAGTGGGTGTAAGTGCGTGAAAGTGCAAGTAAGTACGTGTAAGTACGTATAAGTGTGTATTAGTGCGTGTAAGTGCGTATAAGTGTGTGTAAGTGCGTGTAAGTATGTTTAAGTGCGTGTAAGTGCGTGTAAGTACGTGTACATTCGTGTAAGTGCGTGTAAGTGCGTGTAAGTTCGTTTAAGTGTGTGTAAGTGCGTATAAGTGCGTGTAAGTGCATGTACGTGCAGGTTAAGTGTGTGTAATTTTGTGCAAGTTCGTGTAAGTGTGTGTAAGTACGTGTAAGTGTGTGTAAGTGCATGTAAGTACATGTAAGTGCGAGTAAGTGCATGTAGGTACGTGTAATTTTGTATAAGTGCGTGTAAGTGCGTGTTAGTGCATGTAAGTGCGTGTAAGTGCGTGTAAGTGCGTGTAAGTACGTGTAAGTGCATGTAAGTGCATCTAATTGCGTGTAAGTTTGTGCAAGTGCGTGTAAGTGTGTGTAAGTTTGTATAAGTGCGTGTAAGTACGTGTAAGTGCGTGTAAGTGTGTGTAAGTGCGTGTAAGTGTGTGGAAGTACGTGTAAGTTTGTGTATTTGTTTGTAAGTGTGTGTAAGTACGTGTAAGTGCATGTAAATGCGTGTAAGTACGTGTAAGTTCGTGTAAGTGCGTCTTAGTGTGTGTATATTCATGTAGGTACGTGCAAGTGCCTGTAAGTGCATGCAAGTGCGTGTAAGGTGCGTGTAAGTTCGTTTAAGTGTGTGTAAATGGGTGTAAGTGCGTGTAAGTGCATGTAAGTGCGTGTAAGTGCGTGTAAGTTTGTGTAAGTGTGTGTAAGTGCGTGTAAGTGTGCGTAAGTACATGTAAGTGCGTGTAAGTGCTTGTATGTGTGTGTAAGTGTGTGTAAGTGCATGTAAGTGCGTGTAATTTTGTGTAAGTGCATGCAAGTACGTGTAAGTGCATGTAAGTGCGAGTAAGTGCATGTAAGTACGCGTAAGTGCGTGTAAGTGCGTGTAAGTACGTATAAGTGCTTGTAAGTGTGTGTAAGTGCATGTAAGTGCGTGTAAGTACGTGTAAGTGCGTGTAGGTACGTGTAAGTGCGTGTAAGTACGTATAAGAGCGTATAAGTGCATATAACTGCATGTAAGCATGGTTTAAGTTCGTGTACGTGAGTGTAAGTGCGTGTAGGTACGTGTAAGTTTTTTAAAGTGCGGGTAAGTGCATGTAAGTATGTGTAAGTGCGTGTATGTGTGTGTAAGCACGTGTAAGTGTAGTTTAAGTTCGTGTAAGTGTGTATAAGTGTGTTTACGTTTGTATAAGTGCGTGTAAGTACGTGTAAGTATGTGTAAGTACGTGTAAGTACGTGTAAGTATAAGTAAGTGCATGTAAGTACGTGTAAGTGCATGTAAGCACGTGTAAGTGCGTGTAAGTACGTGTAAGTACGTGTAAGTGGGTGTAAGTGCGTGTAAGTGCAAGTAAGTGCATGTAAGTATGTGTACGTGTGTGTAAGTGCGTGTAAGTACGTGTAAGTGCGTGTAAGTGCATGTAAGTACGTGTAAGTGCGTGTAAGTACGTGTAAGTACGTGTAAGTTCATGTAAGTATGTGTAAGTACGTATAAGTGTGTGTAAGTGTGTATACGTGCGTGTAAGTGCGGTTTACGTTTGTGTAAGTATGTGTAAGTGCGTGTAAGTGTGTGTCAGTGCGTGTAAGTGTGGTTTAAGTGTGTGTAATATTGTGTAAGTTTGTGTAAGTGCGTTAACTGCGTGTAAGTGTGTAGAAGTATGTGTAAGTGCGTGTAAGTGCATATAAGTGCATCTAAGTGCGTGTAGGTATGTGTAAGTGCGTGTTAGTACGTGTAATTATGTGTAAGTATGTGTAAGTGCGTGTAGGTATGTGTAACTTTATCTAAGTGTGTATAAGTGCGTGTTAGTGCGTGCAAGTGTGTGTAAGTGTGTGTAAGTGCATGTAAGTGTGTGTAAGTGCGTATAAGTGCGTATAAGTACATCTAAGTGCATGTAAGTATGTGCAAGTGTGTGTGAGTGTGTGTAAGTTTGTGTAAATGCGTGTAAGTGCGTGTAAGTACGTGTAAGTGCGTATAAGTGCATGTAAGTGCGTGTAAGTATGTGTAAGTGTAGTTTAAGTTCGTGTAAGTGCGTGTAAGTACGTGTAAATTTGTGTACGTGCATGTAAGTGCGTGTAAGTACGTGTAAGTACGTGTAAGTATGTGTAAGTACGTGTAAATGCAAGTAACAGCATATAAGTACGTATAAGTGCATGTAAGCAGGTGTAAGTGCGTGTTAGTACGTGTAAGTGCGTGTAAGTGGGTGTAAGCTCGTGTAAGTGCAAGTAAGTGTTTGTAAGTACGTGTAAGTGCGTGTAAGTACGTGTAAGTGCGTGTAAGTGGGTGTAAGCTCGTGTAAGTGCAAGTAAGTGTTTGTAAGTACGTGTAAGTGCGTGTAAGTACGTGTAAGTGCGTGTAAGTGTGTATAAGTACATGTAAGTGCATGTAGGTGCGTGTAAGTGCGTGTAGGTACGTGTAAGTGCGTGTAAGTGCGTGTAAGTGCGTGTCAGTGCGTATAAGTGTGGTTTAAGTGCGTGTATTTTTGTGTAAGTCCGTGTGAGTGCGTGTAAGTACGTGTAAGTGCGTCTAAGTGCGTGTAAGTGCGTATAACTGCATGTAAGTGCGTGTAAGTGCGTGTAAGTGCGTATTAGTGCATGTAAGTGCGTGTAAGTGCATGTAAGTGGATATAGGTGCGTGTAATTTTGTGTAAGTGCGTGTAAGTGCGTGTTAGTGTGTATAAGTGCGTGTAAGTGCGTGTAAGTGCGTGTAAGTACGTGTAAGTGTGTGTAAGTGCGTGTAAGTGCGTGTAAGTCCGTGTAAGTGCGTGTAAGTGCGTGTAAGTACGTGTAAGTGCGTGTAAGTGTGTATAAGTACGTGTAAGTGTGTGTAAGTGCGTGTAAGTGCGTGTAAGTCCGTGTAAGTGCGTGTAAGTGCGTGTAAGTACGTGTAAGTGCGTGTAAGTGTGTATAAGTACGTGTAAGTGTGTGTAAGTGCGTGTAAGTGCGTGTAAGTCCGTGTAAGTGCGTGTAAGTGCGTGTAAGTTCGTGTAAGTACGTGTTAGTATGTGTACATTCGTGTAAGTCCGTGTAAGTGCGTGTTATTACGTGTAAGCGCGTGTAAGTTTGTTTAAGTGCGTGTAAGTGCGTGTAAGTACGTGTAAGTGCGTGTAAGTGCGTGTAAGTGCGTGTAAGTGCGTGTAAGTGCGTGTAAGTGTGTGTAAGTGTGTGTAATTGCGTGTAAGAGTGTGTAAGTGTGTGTAAGTGTGTATAAGTGCTCGTAAGTATGTGTAAGTGCGTGTAAGTGTGTGTAAGTTTGTGTAAGTACGTGTAAGTGTTTGTAAGTACGTGTAAGTGCATGTAAGTGCGTGTAAGTGCGTGTAAGTACGTGTAAGTGCGTTTAAATGTATGTAAGTGTGTGTAAGTGCGTGTAAGTGCATGCAGGTGCGTGTAAGTGTGTATAAGTGTACGTAAGTTCGTATAGGTGCGTGTAAGTACGTGTAAGTGCGTGTAAGCATGTGTAAGTGCGTGTAAGTGCGTGTATACGGATGTAAGTTCGTGTAAGAGCATGTAAGTGTGTGTAAGTACGTGTAAGTGTGTGTAAATGTGTGTAAGTTTGTGTAAGTGCGTATAAGTGTGTGTAAGTGTGTGTAAGTTCGTGTAAGTGTGTGTAAGTGCGTGTAAGTGNTGTAAGTATGTATAAGTGTGTGTAAGTACTCATAAGTATATGTAGTGGTGTGGTAGTGCGTGTAAGTTTGTGTAAGTACGTGTAAGTGTGTGTAAGTGCGTGTAAGTGCGTGTAAGTGCATGTAAGTGCGTGTAAGTGTGTGTAAGTGCGTGTACATGCGTGTAAGTGTGTGTAAATGCGTGTAAGTGCATGTAGGTGCGTGTAAGTGTGTGTAAGTGCACGTAAGTTTGTGTAGGTGCGGGTAAGTATGTGTAAGTACGTGTAAGTACGTGTAAGTGTGTGTAAGTGCGTGTAAGTGCATGTAAATGGATGTAAGTTTGTGTAAGAGCCTGTAAATAAGTGTATGTGCGTGTAAGTGTGTGTAAGTGTGTGTAAGTACGTGAAAGTGCGTGTAAGTGTATGTAAGTGCGTGTAAGTGCATGTAAGTGCGTGTAAGTGCGTGTAAGTGTGTGTAAGTGTGTGTAAGTGCGTGTAAGTGCATGTAAGTATGTGTCAGTGCGTGTAAGTGGGTGTAAGTGCGTGTAAGTGCAAGTGAGTGCGTGTAAATGTGTGTAAGTGTGTGTAAGTACGTGTAAGTGCGTGTAAGTACGTGTAAGTGCGTGTAAGTGCGTGTAAGTGCGTGTAAGTACGTGTAAGTTTGTGTTGTTATAAGCTATGATCGTTGAATGTCATAAAACAGATGCGAGACAGCGCAGAACCAATTGCAGAATCAGTGAAGATCAACACAGGCTCACGCAGCCAGATCTACACACTGCAATGAGAGAGAGGAAGGAAGTCTCTTTCATAAACTCCAAGTACTGGGTACAGAGGACCTACAATCTAGGTAGACTATAATAGAATAAAAGAGAAGAATGAGCCAGGCTAAGTACCTCGCTTGTCTTCGTTGCTACTCGTCTCGCTCTGCTGAACAGTGGTGCCGCCCGCAGCTGCCGTCTTCAAAACTGCCGGCTTCGCTCGGCTGTTGTTTGGGTATTGTTTGGATGTTTTCGCTTCCGGTAGATGACCACCACTTGAACGTGGTGTTGACTCTCAAATGTTCTCCCTGGTACCTCTGTGTATATATTCATTAGTCGTCGGCCGTAGATCGTCCATCAGACGGTGGCTGTATCATCAACTACTCGATAGATATCGATCGGTTATGCTCCCCCCCTGATGTCCGAACCCTGCCTTTACTCTTCTTTATGCGGACGGACAGTCCGGTCACTTGTGGCTCAACTTCTGCCGAGTGTGCCACGTTGGCCTCCTGCTTAGGTACCACCCAAGCGTCCGCAACACCGAACCACTTGAAGTAAGTACACAATAATCCACTGGATATATGTCACGCGTCATCACTACACTTATCGAAATACAGGTACATCAGTGGGCAGGGGAGGCACGGCAATGTCCTCTCTCCTGACCCCGGGCACGGGTAGTCGATAGGGTAGAGTAGGTCACGGAGGGGCAGGGGAGAGGTGTCAGTACCTCTCCCCTGCCTCTCTGTGGTTTTTGCCTTTTTTGTGAAACTCATTTCCAACAATCCCCCCTGTGAGTTTCAAGCCGAAAAAAAAAAAAAAAAAAGAACTACTGCTCCGCCTTCTTGTGTGGTTTGTTCGTTCCACGCTCTCTTGTCCCTCAGCCTCTCATCCACGGTCTCATCTTTATAGTTGAGTGAGCCGGGTCACAGAAAACTATTCGCTCACACTCCCTCACATCTTCATGTATGGTTTGCTTTGAGACGAAAGAAGAGTCCCCCCTGCAAAGCTCAGTCATCCTCCCTGGTCCAATCCTCGCATTGGGTGGCCAGGGTTACAAGGTTCATACACATTCTTAGTCCATGATCAGGCCGATGGTGCTGCACAGTGTTTCATGCTGGCGACCATCCAGTGCTTTTGTGAACATATCGGCAGCCTGTTGCTTTGTGCTGACATACTCAAGATGCACATCTCCTTCTGCCACAGCATCTCGCACATAGTGGTATTGTCTTTTGACATGCTTTGTGCAATCATGGAGTACGGGGTCCTCGCTGAGCGCGATCGTTCCTTCATTGTCGCAGAAGATCACGGCTGGTTCCATCTGGCTGAACCCCAATTCTTCCAGCAACATGCGTAACCAGACAGCTTCCCTGGTTGCCTCACTTGCAGCAATGTATTCTGCCTCGGTAGACAACAAGGCCTTCACAGATTGTTTTTTTGAACGCCAGCTCACGGGTCCTCCGATGAGCATAAAAACATATCCAGAAGTAGATTTGCTGGTGCTCTTGTCACCTGATAAATCTGCATCACAGAATCCAACCAAGCAAACCGCTCCCTGTGGAGTGTACCAAATCGTTTGCTCTGAGTTGCATTTCAGGTATTTGATGCACCTCTTGGCAGCAGTTACGTGATTGACTGTCGGGTTTTTGCATCCCTGACTTAGCAGCCCGACTACATAGGAAAGATCTGGTCTTGTCCCAACGCTGGCGTACATCACGGAACCAACCAAGCTGGGAAACAGCTTAGTGTCCTTGGAATCAGCGAGGAGGTCAACTGTCACAGGCTTGGTCAAGCCATGATCCACGGGAAGTGGAGTCCCTGTAGGGTGAGGCTGACTCAGGCCAAATTTGTCGGCCATACGGGAGATGTAGGTGCTTTGCGACAGTGTGACCTCCGACGGATCGCGGCAGTGGTGAATCTGGATCCCAAGATAGAACTGGACAGGGCCCATGTCGCTCATTTCAAGGGTTGCTGACAGGGCCTGTTTGAATGAAGCGATGATAACCAGGGAGCGCCCAAACAGGATAAGGTTGTCGACGTATAGGATGACACTGAGGTTGTCGATGCCGTCCTGGTAGNAGGACTTTGAGCAGACGGCAAACCTTGTTTTCCCCCCCGGCTGCACAAAGCCCTCAGGCTGAGACATGTACACCACCTCCTCCAAATCGCCGTTGAGGAAAGCGGACTTCACGTCCATTTGGTGGGGGTACCACTGCTGCTCAGCCGCCAGGGCCAGGATAACACGAATGGAGCTGTACTTGGCAACAGGGGCAAATGTATCGCTGTAATTGACCCCTTGAACCTGGCTGTAGCCGCGCGCCACCAAGCGCGCCTTGTACCTGTCGGGCGCACCGTGAACGTCAAACTTGCGCTTGAACACCCATTTGCAGGAGACAATGGGGGCACCAGGAGGAAGGTCGACCAGATCCCAGGTGCATTGTTTTTTGCAGCTGCTCAAACTCGCTGACAGCTATGGCATGCCAATCCGCAGTCAGGACGGCTCATGGCGTCCTTGTAGCTGACAGGGTCAACAGCCTGAACAACAAGGGCCAGGTCCTGCAAAGGGTCGAAGGGAGAAGGAGGAGAAGAATTGGGTGAAGGAAGACTGGAAGGCGTAGCCGCCGAGGCCATAGACGAGCGGGGAGAGAACAGGGCAGCAAGAGCACGGAGCTTGGCGACGCGTGCAGAGCGGCGTGGTGGGTCATCAGGGCGCCAGCAAGAGGGCCAGGTCGGACGGCGAAGAGCTGGAGGTGGAGGAGGTGGAGGTGGCGGAGGGGGTGGCGCATCCACGGGGCCGTTGTCATCTGCAGGAATGATAGGGAGAAGAACACCAGCATGCTCGTCCTGATCATGTTCGACTGGATGCTGATGAGGAAGTGCAGGTTGGGAGTCAAGAGGAATAATATGAAGAGGAGGTGGCTCAGAGGCAGCCGCGGTGCGATCCCGCAATGTTTCATCGAACGTGGCACTGCGGCTCCGAACAATTTGTCGAGCCGTTGGGTCCCAGAGACGGTATGACTGGCTGTTGTCGTCGTACCCCACGAGGATGCCTTTCTTGGTGTGGGAGCCCAGTTTGTCGCGGGCTGATGGTGTGACCCAGGCATAGGCCGTACTGCGAAAGACTTTTAGATGGCCAACCTTGGGCTTACGGCCTGTCCAAGCTTCGTATGGAGTGCTTGTGCCTTTGAGGCGTTTGCACGTAAGTCTGTTGAGGAGATAGCCTGCAGTATTGACCGCTTCGGTCCAAAAACCAGAGGGCAATCCCGCAGCATGAAGCATAGAGCGAGCTTTCTCCATAAGAGTACAATTCATACGTTCAGCTTGCCCATTTTGCTGAGGTGTATGAGGTACAGTTCGCTGAGGTTTATATGGGTGTAATTTTGTATAAGTTCGTGTAAATGCGTGTAAGTGTGTGTAAGTACGTGTAAGTACATGTAAGTGCGTGTAAGTGTGTGTAAGTGTGTATAAGTGCGTGTATGTGCATGTAAGTGCATGTCAGTGCGTGTAAGTGCGTGTAAGTGCGTGTACGTATGTATAAGTGCGTGTTAGTATGTGTAAGTGTGTATAAGTGCGTATAAGTGCGTGTAAGTGTGTGTAAGTGCATGTAAGTGCGTGTAAGTGCGTGTAGGTACGTGTAAGTGCGTGTAAGTGCTTGTAAGTGCTTGTAAGTGCGTGCAAGTACGTATAAGTGCGTGTAAGTGCGTGTAAGTGCGTGTAAGTATGTATAAGTGCGTGTTAGTATGTGTAAGTGTGTATAAGTGCGTATAAGTGCGTGTAAGCGTGTGTAAGTGCATGTAAGTGCGTGTAAGTGCGTGTAAGTGCGTCTAAGTGCGTGTACGTGCGTGGAAGTACATGTAAGTGTGTGTAAGTACTTGAAAGTGCGTGTACGAGTGTAAGTGTGTATAAGTACGGTTTAAGTGCGTGTAAGTTTGTGTAAGTTCGTGTAAGTGCGTGTAAGTGCGTGTAAGTGCGTGTAAGTATGTGTAAGTGCGTGTAAGTGCGTGTAGGTGCGTGTAAGTGCGTATAGGTACATGTAAGTGCGTGTAAGTGCGTGTAAGTACGTGTAAGTGTGTGCAAGTGCGTATAAGTGCATGTAAGTGTGTGTAAGTACGTGTAAGTACGTGCAAGTACGTGTGAGTGCGTGTAAGTGCATGTAAGTGCATATAAGTGCGTGTAAGTGCGTGTAAGTCCGTATAAGTGCGTGTAACTGCATATAGGTGCGTGTAAGTACGTTTAAGTGTCTGTAAGTACGTGCAAGTGCATATAAGTGCGTGTCAGTGCGCGTAAGTACGTGTAAGTGTGTGTAAGTACGTGTAAGTGTGTGTAAGTACTTGTACGTATGTGTAAGTACGTGTAAGTACGTGTACGTGCATGTAAGTACATGTAAGTACATGTAAGTTCATATATGTGCGTGTAAGTTTGTGTAAGTGCGTTTAAGTGTGTGTAAGTGTGTGCAAGTGTGTGTAATTGTGTGTAAGTGCGTGTAAGTACAAGTACGTGCATGTACGTACGTGTAAGTGCGTGTAAGTACATGTAAGTGCGTGTAAGTACGGTTTAAGCGGGTCTAATTTCGTGTAAGCTCGTGTGAATGCGTGTAAGTACATGTAAGTGTGTGTAGGTATGTGTAAGTACGTGTAAGTGCATGTAAGTGTGTGTAAGTGCGTGTAAGTACGTGTAAGTGCTCGTAAGCACGTGTAAGTGCATGTAAGTGCGTGTAAGTGCGTGTAAGATTATGTAAGTGTGTGTAAGTGTGTATAAGTGCATGTAAGTGTATGTAAGTGTGTGTAAATGAGTATAAGTGCAGTTTAAGCTCGTTTAAGTACATGTAAGTGTGTGTAAGTACGTGTAAGTACGTGTAAGTATGTGTAAGTGTATATAAGTGCGTGTAAGTGCGGTTTTAGTGGGTGTAATTTTGTGTAAGTTCGTGTAAATGGATATAAGTGCATGTAAGTACGTGTAAGTGCGTGAAAGTGCGTGTAAGTGCGTGCAAGTGCATGTAAGTGCATGCAAGTACGTGTAAGTGCATGTAGGTGCGTGTAAACGCATGTAAGTACGCATAAGTTAGTGTAGGTGCGTGTAAGTATGTATAAGTGTGTATAAGTATGTGTAAGTGCGTGTAAGTGCGTGTAAGTAAGTGTAAATGCGTGTAAGTACGTGGAGGTGCGTGTAAGTGCTTATAAGTACGGGTAAGTTCGTGTAAGTGAATGTCAATTCGTGTAAGTGCATATAAGTATGTGTTATTGCGTGTAAGTTTGTGTAAGTACGTGTAAGTTTGAGTAAGTGCGTGTAAGCATGTGTAAGTGCGAGTTCGTGTGTCTAAGTGTGTATAAGTGCGTGTAAATGCGTATATGTATGTATAAGTGCATGTAAGTGCGTGTAAGTGCGTATAAGTACGTGTAAGTGCGTATAAGTACGTGTAAGTGCGTATAAGTACGTGTAAGTGCGTATAAGTACGTGTAAGTGCGTATAAGTACGTGTAAGTGCGTATAAGTACGTGTAAGTGCGTATAAGTACGTGTAAGTGCGTATAAGTACGTGTAAGTGCGTATAAGTACGTGTAAGTGCGTATAAGTACGTGTAAGTGCGTATAAGTACGTGTAAGTGCGTATAAGTACGTGTAAGTGCGTATAAGTACGTGTAAGTGCGTATAAGTACGTGTAAGTGCGTATAAGTACGTGTAAGTGCGTATAAGTACGTGTAAGTGCGTATAAGTACGTGTAAGTGCGTATAAGTACGTGTAAGTGCGTATAAGTACGTGTAAGTGCGTATAAGTACGTGTAAGTGCGTATAAGTACGTGTAAGTGCGTATAAGTACGTGTAAGTGCGTATAAGTACGTGTAAGTGCGTATAAGTACGTGTAAGTGCGTATAAGTACGTGTAAGTGCGTATAAGTACGTGTAAGTGCGTATAAGTACGTGTAAGTGCGTATAAGTACGTGTAAGTGCGTATAAGTACGTGTAAGTGCGTATAAGTACGTGTAAGTGCGTATAAGTACGTGTAAGTGCGTATAAGTACGTGTAAGTGCGTATAAGTACGTGTAAGTGCGTATAAGTACGTGTAAGTGCGTATAAGTACGTGTAAGTGCGTATAAGTACGTGTAAGTGCGTATAAGTACGTGTAAGTGCGTATAAGTACGTGTAAGTGCGTATAAGTACGTGTAAGTGCGTATAAGTACGTGTAAGTGCGTATAAGTACGTGTAAGTGCGTATAAGTACGTGTAAGTGCGTATAAGTACGTGTAAGTGCGTATAAGTACGTGTAAGTGCGTATAAGTACGTGTAAGTGCGTATAAGTACGTGTAAGTGCGTATAAGTACGTGTAAGTGCGTATAAGTACGTGTAAGTGCGTATAAGTACGTGTAAGTGCGTATAAGTACGTGTAAGTGCGTATAAGTACGTGTAAGTGCGTATAAGTACGTGTAAGTGCGTATAAGTACGTGTAAGTGCGTATAAGTACGTGTAAGTGCGTATAAGTACGTGTAAGTGCGTATAAGTACGTGTAAGTGCGTATAAGTACGTGTAAGTGCGTATAAGTACGTGTAAGTGCGTATAAGTACGTGTAAGTGCGTATAAGTACGTGTAAGTGCGTATAAGTACGTGTAAGTGCGTATAAGTACGTGTAAGTGCGTATAAGTACGTGTAAGTGCGTATAAGTACGTGTAAGTGCGTATAAGTACGTGTAAGTGCGTATAAGTACGTGTAAGTGCGTATAAGTACGTGTAAGTGCGTATAAGTACGTGTAAGTGCGTATAAGTGCGTGTAAGTGCATGTAGGTGCGTGTAAAAGCGTATAAGTGTGCGTAAGTTTGTGTAGGTGCGTGTAAGAACGTGTAAGTGCGTGTAAGTATGTGTAAGTGCGTGTAAGTACGTGTAAGTTCGTATAATTAAGTGTAAGTGTGTGTAAGTGCGTGGAAGTGCGTATAAGTGCTTATAAGTACGTGTAAGTTCGTGTAAGTGAATGTCAGTTCGTATAAGTGCGTATAATTGCGTATACGAGTGTGTAAGTATGTGTGTAAGTGCGTATAAGTGCGTGTAAGTGCGTGTAAGTTCGTATAAGTATGTGTACGTTTAGGTAGGTACGTGTAAGAATGTGTAAGTGTGAGTTCGTTTGTGTAAGTACGTGTAAGTACGTGTAAGTGTGTGTATGTATGTATAAGTGTGTGTAAGTGCGTGTAAGTGCGTGTAAGTGTGTGTAAGTGTGTGTAAGTGTGTGTAAGTACGTGTAAATGCGTGTAAGTGTGTGTAAGTGCATGTAAGTGTGGGTAAGTGCGTGTAAGTTCGTGTATGTACATGAAAGTGTATGTAAGTGCGTGTAAGTATGTGTAAGTGCGTGTAAGTGCGTGTAAGTACGTGTAAGTGCATGTAAGTGCGTTTAAGTATGTGTAAGTATGTGTAGGTGCGTGTAAGTGCATGTAAGTGCATGTAAGTGTGTGTAAGTGCGTGTACGTTCGTGTATGTGCATGAAAGTGTGTGAAAGTATGTGTAAGTATGTGTAAGTGCGTGTATGTGCGTATACGTGCGTGTAAGTGCATATAAGTGCGTATAAGTACGTTTAAGTACGTCTAAGTGCGTGTAAGTGCGTGTGAGTACGTGTAACTGTGTGTAAGTATGTATAAGTACGTGTAAGTGTGTGTAAGTGCGGTTTAAGTGCGTGTAAGTTCGTGTAAGTTATTTGTGTAAGTGCGTGTAAGTACGTGTAAGTGCGTGTAAGTGCGTGTAAGTTCGTGTAAGTGTGTGTAAGTGCGTATAAGTGCATGTAAGTGCGTGTAAGTACGTGTAAGTACGTTTAAGTGCGAGTAAGTATGTATTGGTAAGTGTAAGTGTGTGTAAAAGCGTGAAAGTGTGTGTAAGTGCGTGTAAGTGCGTGTAAGTGCGTGTAAGTATTTGTAAGTGCGTGCAAGTGCGTATAAGTACGTGTAAGTATATGTAAGTATGTGTAAGTGCGTGTAGGTGCGTGTAAGTGCGTGTAGGTGCATGTAAGTGCGTGTAAGTGCGTATAAGTGCGTGTAAGTGCGTGTAAGTATGTGTAAGTGTGTGTAAGTGTGTGTAAGTGTGTGTAAGTACGTACAAGTACGTGTAAGTTCATGTGAGTGCGTGAAAGTGCGTTTAAGTGTGACTAAGTGCGTGTAAGTGCGTATAAGTGTGTGTAAGTGCGTATAAGTGCATGTAAGTGTGTGTAAGTACACGTAGGTACGTGTAAGTACGGTTAAGTACGTGTTAGTGTGTGTAAGTACGTGTAAGTGCGTATAAGAGCGTGTAAGTGCGTGTAAGTACGTATAAGTGTGTGTAAGTGCTTGTAAGTATGTGTAAGTGCGTGTAAGTACGTCTAAGTGCATGTGAGTGCATGTAAGTGCGTGTAAGTACATGTAAGTTTGTGTAAGTACGTGTAAGTTTGTGTAAGTGCATTAAAGTGCGTGTAAGTGCATATAAGTAGGTGTAAATGTGTGTAAGTGTGTGTGAGTGCAAGTAAGTGCGTGTAAGTATGTATAAGTTCGTGTAAGTGCGTGTAAGTACGTGTAAGTGCGGTTTAAGTGGGTGTAATTTTGTGTACGTTCATGTAAATGCGTGTAAGTACGTATAAGTGCGTGTAAGTACGTATAAGTATGTATCAGTGCGTGTAAGTGCATGTAAGTGCGTGTAAGTGCGTATAAGTGCTCGTAAGCACGTGTAAGTGCGTGTAAGTGTGTGTAAGTGTGTATAATTTTGTGTAAGTGCGTGTAAGTGCATGTAAGTAGGTGTAAGTGCGTGTAAGTGCATGTAAGTGCGTGTAAGTGTGTGTAAGTGCATGTAAGTGCGTGTAAGTACGTGTAAGTGTGTGTAAGTACGTGTAAGTGCATATAAGTGTGTGTAAGTGTGTGTACGTTCGTGTAAGTATGTATAAGTGTGTGTAAGTGCGTGTAAGTATGTATAAGTGCGTGTAAGTGCGTGTAAGTATGTGTAAGTGCGTGTAAGTGCTTGTAAGTGCGTGTAAGTTTTGTCAGGAAAATGAGGGTACTGGAATAGGCAGAGGAGCAGGTGGTGAGGAAGTAGCCAGGAAGGAGCGCAAGGCTGACGGAGGATGACGTCCCAGTAGCACCAGAAGTATACCGACAGGGGAGAACAGCGCGAGGAGCGAGAGCGACGAAGCGCTGATCATGAGCAATCAAGAGAGACACTGATAGCAAGGAAGCGAGGCTGATAGCCGAAGCGCGTTGATGCCGGGTACTGCGGTTCGGGTTCCTTGGAGGATGGATCCTTCAAGGAGTGTTAAATACAAGTGATGATTAGGCAACAGCTTGGAACTGATGGATAACTGAGCGGAGTCAATGATTAGTGTGATGAAGGCAACGGAGCGAGAAACGACAATTGAGCGGAGGCAATCGATGAAGGATATTGAAGAGGCAATGACTGAGGAATGAATAACTGAGGCAATTGGGTACATGGATCCTATTGCTATTAGTGCTAGTCTAGGGAGCTAGGTTACAAGTGTCTACACCCATCAGGGTGGATGGTGCGAGACGTGAAGCCGGAGTCGCCATTGTGCTGTTGCTGCGGCTGCTGTGTCTGTGCAGTGCGAGGAAGCGATGCGGCTCCACTACGTCTTATGGTTTTGGGAGTTCTCCCATGTTAGGCGGGGAACGTGCTTCTTCTCTCGATCCTTGGATGTTGCCACGGAGAACAGACCGGGGAGCATGATTCCTGTCGGCAGATCTTGCTGGCCGATACGTGGTGTCGGGGATCCGTTGGCGTTGGACGTGGTGTGTTTGGACGGCCGGATGATCAGACCAGATGAATCTGAGTGGTTATGCCTTCCGAGGCGTTTGGGCAGCAGGACTTGGGAGGTGAACCGGGTTCCGTCTGACTTTTCCTTTTCCCGTTGGGTGAACTCTCCAGAGACGATTGAGTTATACCAGGGTGACCTTGGCAGAGCCGTGTGGTTCTTGATGTAGATTCCGACAGCCCCCTTCAATAGCACACGGCTTGCAAGAAAGAGACCAAGGATTGTCTTCAGTTGCTTTTCAGTAGCCCAGTGATGATGTGGAGTTTGAGTGATAGCAGGTTGCGCAGTTTGGAGAATCTGAAAGGGAGGAGCTGTTGAACTGGTGGAGCCCTGTGTCCATGCTGTTAAAGATTGTTCGCGCAGGTGCGAAGGAGGGATTGAGTCAGAGGCAGGCTCAGTGGAAGGGTGATAGCATAGTGACAGCAGTTGGGTGGTGGTGATGGGATCCCGGACGGGCGACGGTTGCGGAGGTGTGATGCTTCGCAGAGATGGGGGAAGGAGAAAGGACTCAAGGGATGTTGTCAAAGAAGTTTGTTCTGGTAGCAGGTATGTCATCAATGCGGAGAGTTGGATTGCAGAGAGGTTGAGGGATGATAGCCAGATGGACTCGGGTTGAGAAACGGGAGAGGTTGTACTTGGAGGTTTCGTAGGTGATGGATAAATTGATGATGACTCCGGTGGGATTTCAGAGATTTCAGCTGCTAGTTTCTCAGGAGCGTTTGGAGGCAGGTGAGAAGTCGTCTGATATCTGCAGGGCAGGTTTACTGAGAGAGGAGGAGCAATGCAGGTGTTTGAGTGAAATGTGTCAACCTGTGATGATGGGGAAGGGCATGTTGTTTGAGAAAAACCAGGTGGAACTGCAGGAGCAGGTGCTGGTGATGTCATATCAGTTGGGGAAGTACAGGCTCTTGGTAGAGCGGGTGTTGGTGTGGACTGGAGGTTGTCAGCTGGTAGTGAAGCGGGAGTATTGGAGGATGCAGTTTTCTCACAGGAGTCTTTGGGATTGAGGAATGTGGAGGGAGTTGCAGCAGTCATGGTTGAGGTGTTTTTGAGCAGCTGTGCTCGTTTTTGTGGCGAGATGTAGCGATCTGTTGACTTGGTGACAGAAGGTGATTGTGATGCTGATTTATTCGCGAGGGGAAGCCTGACTTGTGATGGTGGAGGCGTCATGGTAGAGTGAACGTTGGGCTGCTGCGTGGTGATTCCTCCAATGGAGGTGCCGTAGTTGCGAAGCATGAACTCGTTTAGCTCTTTGCGAGAGAAGATTGGAGTGTCGGAAAAGAGAAGAAGACCCATAGTGGCGGTAGGGTCAGGAACTTCAGTTGAGGGGTCGTCTTGAGGCGAGGGGAATGGTTCATCAGGATAGAGGTCATCATCGAAGTAGTAGTCCAGGTAATCGTCCTGGAAGGGAGGAAGGACATATGAAGGAGATGGAGTGTATTCGAAGGTCATGATATTGCTGGCATCGTTTGCAGAGGAAGGTGTGGTTGTTGAGGTGATGGTTTCCCACGAGGAAGAGGGTATCACAGGTGCAGGAGGGGTTTGGCTGGATGATGCGGATGATCGACTTTTCCTGGTAGTTGCTTGTTTGGGCAGGGGCACCAGAAGTAATCCAACAACCAGAAGAAGTGCCATGATTCCAGAGCAGATGAGTTCGAGAGTGAGGCTGTAGTTGAGGCGAGGGGTATAACCGATGAGGGCTGCGAGTCCGAAGAGGAGGCATCCAAGCGCCTCCTCTGTGTCTTGAGAGAATCTCATGATGAAGGATGGCAGAGTTTTAGTGAATGAGGAGGGATGTCATTACTGCTGCGGGAGTTTTGATTCTGCTGGTGCTGGGAAGGCGGTGACTGCTGCTGCTTGTTTTGTTGTGCGTAGCACCGCTACTGAGCCGTGCCCATACACGGTTCAAGAGTGGTGGTGACACACTGGCTGGAGCAGGAGGAGGCTTCGTGTGTGGGAAGCAGGTGTTGCTGCTGCGGAGGAGATGATAGTTGTTGAATGACAAGGGTGCGACGGAGTGATGGGCTTCGAGCGACAGGAGGCGATGAGCTTTGGCTGAAGTTGACTGCAGTGTCTTGAGCGCTGCGCCCATACACAGCGTTGAGGATACTGCACGTCGTTGACGAGGGAAGTGACAGCGGTGCGGCTGGCTTGCGCGGCTCGACGTGGCGGTCTGGGCGTGAGCGAGGAAGGCGGAGGTGATGATGGCGCCAGAGTCTTTCTCTGGGCTCTGATACCATGTGAAAAATGAGGGCACTGGAATAGGCAGAGGAGCAGGTGGTGAGGAAGTAGCCAGGAAGGAGCGGAAGGCTGACGGAGGATGACGTCATAGTAGCACCAGAAGTATACCGACAGGGGAGAACAGCGCGAGGAGCGAGAGCGACGAAGTGCTGATCATGAGCAATCAAGAGAGACACTGATAGTGAGGAAGCGAGGCTGATAGCCGAAGCGCGTTGATGCCGGGTACAGCGGTTCGGGTTCCTTGGAGGATGGATCCTTCAAGGAGTGTGAAATACAGGTGATGATTAGGCAACAGCTTGGAACTGATGGATAACAGAGCAAAGTCAATGATTAATGTGATGAAGGCAACGGAGCGAGAAACGGCAATTGAGCGGAGGCAATCGATGAAGGATATTGAAGAGGCAATGACTGAGGAATGAATAACTGAGGCAATTGGGTACATGGATCCTATTGCTATTAGTGCTAGTCTAGGGAGCTAGGTTACAAGTGTCTACACCCATCAGGGTGGATGGTGTGAGACGTGAAGCCGGAGCCGCCATTGTGCTGTTGCTGCGGCTCCTGTGTCTGTGCGATGCGAGGAAGCGATGCGGCTCCACTACGTCTTATGGTTTTGGGAGTTCTCCCATGTTAGGTGGGGAACGTGCTTATTTTCTCGATCCTTGAATGTTGCCACGGAGAACAGACCGGGGAGCAGGATTCCTGTCGGCAGATCTTGCTGGCCGATACGTGGTGTCGGGGTTCCGTTGGCGTTGGACGTGGTGTGTTTGGACGGCCGGATGATCAGACCAGATGAATCTGATTGGTTATGCCTTCCGAGCCGTTTGGGCAGCAGGACTTGGGAGGTGAACCGGGTTCCGTCTGACTTTTCCTTTTCCCATTGGGTGAACTCTCCAGAGACGATTGAGTTATACTAGGGCGACCTTGGCAGAGCCGTGTGGTTCTTGATGTAGATTCCGACAAGTTTGTGTAAGTGCGTGTACGTTTGTGTAAGTGTGTGTAAGTGCCTGTAAGTGCGTGTAAGTGTGTGTAAGTGCGTGTTAATACGTGTAAGTGCATGTAAGTGCGTGTAAGTGCGTGTAAGTGCGTGTAAGTACGTGTAAGTACGTGTAAGTGCGTGTAAGTGCGTGCAAGTACGTATACGTGTATGTAAGTACGTGTAAGTGTGTGTAATTACCTGGAAGTTCATGTAAGTTTGTGTAAGTGCGTGTATGTCCGTGTAAGTGCGTCTAAGTACGTGTAAGTTTGTGTAAATGAGTTTAAGTGCTGTTGAAGTTCATGTAACGCGTGTAAGTGCATTTAAGTGAGTACGTGCATGTAAGTGCATGTAAGTGCGTGTAAGTGCGTATAAGTGTTTGTAAGTATGGTTTAAGTGGATGTAATTTTGTATAAGTTCGTGTAAATGCGTGTAAGTGTGTGTAAGTACATGTAAGTACATGTAAGTACGTGTAAGTGTGTGTAAGTACGTGTAAGTGCGTGTATGTGCATGTAAGTACATGTAAGTGCGTGTAAGTGCGTGTAAGTGTGTGTACGTATATATAAGTGCATGTTAGTACGTGTAATTGTGTATAAGTGCGTATAAGTGCTTGTAAGTGTGTGTAAGTGCATGTAAGTACGTGTAAGTGCATGTAAGTGCGTATAGGTGTGTGTAAGTGCGTGTAAATGCGTATAAGTGCGTGTAAGTACGTGTAAGTGCGTGTAAGTGTGTGCAAGTACGTATAAGTGTGTGTAAGTGCGTGAAAGTGCATGTAAGTGCGTCTAAGTGCATGTACGTACGTGGAAGTGCATGTAAGTGTGTGTAAGTACTTGTAAGTGCGTGTACGTGCGTATAAGTGTGTATAAGTATGGTTTAACTGCGTGTAAGTTTGTGTAAGTTCGTGTAAGTGCGTGTAAGTGCGTGTAAGTACGTGTAAGTATGTGTAAGTGCGTGTAAGTATGTGTAGGTGCGTGTAAGTGCGTATAGGTGCGTGTACGTACGTGTAAGTGCGTGTAAGTACGTGTAAGTGTGTGCAAGTGCGTATAAGTGCATGTAAGTGCGTGTAAGTGTGTGTAAGTACGTGCAAGTGCGTGTAAGTGCATGTAAGTGCATGTAAGTGTGTGTAAGTGCGTGTAAGTACGTGTAAGTGCGTGTAAGTTTATGTAAGTTCATGTAAGTACGTGTAAGTACATGTAAGTGTGTATAAGTGCGTGTAAGTGCCTGTAAGTCTGTATAAGTGCGTGTAAGTGTATGTAGGTGCGTGTAAGTACGTTTAAGTGTGTGTAAGTACGTATAAGTGCGTGTAAGTGTATGTAGGTGCGTGTAAGTACGTTTAAGTGTGTGTAAGTACGTATAAGTGCATATAAGTGCGTGTAAGTGTGTGTAAGTACGTGTAAGTGTGTGTAAGTATGTGTAAGTGTGTGTAAGTACTTGTAAGTATGTTTAAGTACGTATAAGTACGTGTACATGCATGTAAGTGCATGTAAGTACATGTAAGTTCATATAAGTGCGTGTAATTTTGTGTAAGTGCGTTTAAGTGCGTGTAAGTGCGTGTAAGTGGGTGTAAGTGTGTGTAAGTGCATGTATGTACAAGTGAGTGCATGTACATACGTGTAAGTGCATGTAAGTATGTGTTAGTGCGTGTAAGTATGGTTTAAGTGGGTCTAATTTCGTGTAAGTTTGTGTAAATGCGTGTAAGTACGTGTAAGTGTGTGTAAGTATGTGTGAGTACGATCAATAGAAGTAAAAGTCACTTGGATACATTTGTGGTCATGATCAGTGGCACATGCCAACTTTGTCAAGGCATTGCACTCAATAGCCACACCGAGCCACCAGTATTCTATCGTGTTTATAGCAGCAAGGTCATGCCCAGTCTATCTGAACTCTGATTGGGCACTCTGACTGTGGCTGACTGTTAATGATGTTTCGTTCATCCACCGGAGTATGGGGGGAGGAAGGAGCTGGGCCCGGGTTCAAGAGGAAGAAGGGGAGGTCGACGAATCATCCGACGGCCGCTCAATCGAGGAAAGAAATTGCGAGAAGGACGGTTGGATTCCGGGAAGCAATGGGGCGCGAAGGAAGATATTTCCGTGGACGCCGTGACCCGACCAGACCTGCCGAGAGGAAGGGAAGGCGGTCCGAGGCTGGCTTGATGGTAGCGGAACCGCGTCCGAACCTCAAAAGGAGGAGCGGTACTCGAGGCGCCTTATCCAAAGGCGTTTTGATGTGCGAGCCGCGAAAGGGGCTAGCCAGCGGGATGGGATCTTGGGAAGCGGTGCGAGGAGAAGATAAGAAGAGGAGGACGAGAAGAGGACCGACTGCTGACGAGAACCGACTGCTAATGCAATGCCGTTGATCCTGAGCTGCAAAGACGCTGAAGCTGACGGTGGAACACTGACATTGGATGCTTCTGCTCCCGAATCGCGAGAAGGCGTTCACCATTGGCGAGCGACGTTGCTGACCCCTCGCGTGACCCGGGTGTGGGAGGCTGGCCCTGCAGCCGTCGACCGGACCGAGAGATTGCTGTCCCTCATTCAAACCAGACCGTCGAGCGGGACCCGCGTCCCGTCTCGCGACAAGTTAGAGTAGGGAAGCTAGACCGGATCAGGAGTGTATGAGAAGTGTGTGTGTATGAGAGGGTGTGCTGCCATCCCCGGATGGGAAGGCCGCTTCGTGAGGAGTACATCACGGAGCCATCATTGCCTGGACCTGAGTTCCCACGGGAGCACCAGCCACCCAGCTCCAGGCGCGGTCCCCGAGACTCTCCAGTGTCCTTCTACGCCATCTGCAGCTGCTGCAACGTGTCCCGTCGGCTTGGCACACGCACGGTTATGGGAGTGATACAATGGTCCCATCATCCCACCGATGGAGCCATGGAGCAGTTCTGGCAACCGTGGCAGCAGGGACTTCCCCGCGATGATGAGCCCCATCGCGTGGAGAGCTAGGAGGAGGTCGTGCGTGACGTCGGGCGGCGTGCTGCAGAGGCGGCTGAAGAGCGGGCCGAGGTGTACCAAGCATATCAGCGCTACCAACAGGAGCTCGCCCGCCTGCAAGAGGAGGACTCGGCACATGCCCGTTCCCGTGCAGGTCGATGTACTGACGGACCACTGGAGTTACATCGGGCCGTTCCATGGGTGAACAACAAAGGCGGCGCGCACCGCACGGTGCTTGTGCAAAGACCAGCGCCGGTCGATGATCCGGTGACTCTGGAAGCTTACGGTTTGCTTGTTCTGCTTGATGACGCCTAGGGTACTGATTGTGTGGTTAGGAGAGAAATGCTGATCGATTAAACTCCCGCTTTTGTTTGAAGGTAATTACTTTGATTGTTCAAAGTCATCTCGCTTGGGTCGTTAGGAAGAATTCTCTCAGTGAGTGTCATGTTGTCCGATGCATGATTGACCGTCGGTGATTAATTTAAGTGAGTGAATCTAAAAGTTAGAATAACCACACTGATTGTCTTGAGATTAGTCAAAATCCCGGCCAGAGAAGTACGCGTCATTAGGAGGAGTGTGTGTGTGATATATTACCGGTACTAATTTGGTGGATGATCCGTCGAGTGATTAAGAAAAGTTACCCGGTCGATGAAACGTGCTTTGATCAAACTGGAGCAAAAAGAGTGATACAGGACAGGGCAGAGTTGGAAAAGGAAAGTAAGCAGAGCCGCAGGGATAGCGCAGACGAACGACACCCGAGGAGCTGATCCTCGTATGCTGTCAGACCCGATTCCGGCGGAAGGAGACAGTGTCAATGGTACGGTGAGTGTGGACTCACTTGTTTTCTGTAACGAGTGTGATATTCACCTGCAGATCAGTCTATAATTCGAAGCGCGGTCTCTAAGGAGGGAGTTGCCAAATCTTCCACCGGACGGAGGACACCGCAGGCGACCCATCACCGCAACCCCAACGATTTCCCTGATAACGGTGGTGTCTCCCTGCCAACCTACGAGGCGTGAGGATAGAGCGACCGTGCCGGTAAATCATTTGGCTGTACCATTGGCGACGCAAAGATGAGCCCCAATGCACTCTACATCCTTGAAAAAGAAAGGATGAGGCAAACCGCCGCCGCGCATCATTACGAGAGAAGCCCAGAAGATCTTCCAGGGCTCGACCCTAGATTTGAGTGGGATCCGGTGGATGATCAGTCCCCGCAGTTATACAACGAAGGAGACGAGACGGACCCCGACCAAGAAGAAGCATTTTACCTGCGACGGCTTGAGGAACTCTGTGAATGGAAGGCTATCCGACAGGCATGGTTGGCCAATCCCTCCCAGGAGGACACAGAGGAAGACGACATGCGCCACCCAGACGGGCGGCGGGACTCCATGCAGGTGGAAGACTATGTATCAGACAAAGAGCATGAGCTTGAGGCGGATGAAGGGCCCGTCTTGCTCCATAAAGTCACGACGCCAGATAGAAGGACCGTTTACAAGGCACTGGACATGATGCCAACGCAGGACGCACCGCGGCGCCTTGAGTTCTCTACCCCAAGGGCGTCCTCACCTGCACCTTCTGTCACCCATGACGGGGATTGTGCAGACCTGGATGATGCCCAGGAGGACCAAGCAGAGGAAGAAGAAGTATTGTTGGATCACCCTTCGGTGCAGGCTTTACATGCCCTGCATCAACCCGTCACCTTCTGTCCTCAGGCATTCCCCTCTTGTCCAACCGTTCACCCTCGTCGACCGGCCTCGGACAGCGGTGTGTCTCCACCACGAACTAAGACAAACTTGGAGGCAGTGGGAGAATGGCCAAGGGAAACCCGACGGGAAGGCTCATCCATCGTGACTTCACGTCGCCCAGTTACTAGACAACAAACCCAACACCAGCAGCAAACGAGCAAGGCATCCTCCATTTTGGGAGCGTCACACCGCCGAGAAGTCCCGCCTCAAGGAGGAATCAATGCTTAATCCACGGCCGGACCCACCAGACAAGTACGAGCCTTGGGGGACACACACATCCCAACAGGGGCTCCGTCAACCAAATATACAATACCACCTGTCCAGTCAAAGATGCAGTCATCTCATTATCAAGCAAGCAAGACATCGGCCACACCTGTGGCAGGAAGACTCTAGCAAAGACCCCGAGTGACGGGTGGTTCAACCGGAACTGGACAAGGATCAGTGGCTCATGGAGGCAAGATTTTATTGTACTAGTACAAGCGAGTTCAGCAAGACAGCACATGGGAAGTTCCGGAGTGGGAGGAACCGATGCAGGACGTGCTCGACCAAGAGGAGCAGTAGTCGCTTCATCGGCTAGTACTAGGGCAGCTGGCCTGGCGTTAGCACATCGATCCCACCTGGGGGCCCTGTCACGGGCGCAGGTGCTAATGGTGCCTCCACAAGAACTGCCTTCGAACCCAGCGGCGAAGGCTTCTTACACTCTCCCAAAGCTCAACGTCTTCAAGGGTGAACCAAAGGAGGACCCGGCCATGTGGCTGTTCAAGTTGGGTACTTGTCTCGATTATGGGTTGTTATCTCCTGACTACATTGTCCCAGTGCTGCACCTAGCGCTACAAGGGAAAGATTTGGAGTGGGTCACTACACAGCATAAGGAACGTCCTTTTGCTGACTTTGATGATTTGGCGAATAGGATGACCAGGCGTTTTGACCTCATGAGCCTGGAAGAAGCAGAGCTCCAGATTCGTACCATCCGCATGAAGGCTGGAGAAAACATCAAGTTACACAACGACAAGTTTACCAAGATCTCGGTGCAATGTGTCGACATACCCTTGCGCATGATTAAGGAGTATTACCGGGATTCTCTTGTCCCAGCAATCGCTAAAACATTGGATTTACGACAGTTCAGCACACTGAAGGAGGAAGCTGAACATTAGCAAAGGGAAATCAAACGACGAGCGGCTCGAGAACAGCCCGCTCCAAAGGAACATGTGGCCCTACTATTCGCATGCCTGCAGGAGCTTCAACACCCAACCCGATGAATCCCCATAGCTACACACCTGAGAGTTGCTATGGATGGAGAGAATTCACCCATCGGCACCGAGAATGTCCCAATTCCACCCTAATGCCAGGCGTGCCACCCAGAGGAGGACAATACCAAGGACGCGGACCGGTTGGACCAGGACCTGCCGCTGCACGGCAAGCTGTTGGTCCCAACATCACCGCCTGTCCCTCTGGTCCGGTGGGCAATGGGCCGGCACAATGGAAGGCGTATGCGCAGCAAAGGGAGACGGGAGAGACACCAGCTGCTGCTCAGCCATCTACCTCAGACACGCCGGCACGGAATGTGAAGCTCAGTCTTCCCCGCTCCGAAGAACAGACCTTGGAGACTCCCCCGACGGCTGCAAAACGGGAACTGGTCACGGTTGCTCAAGTACAAGGTGTGGAAGGATGGTTGATTGCGCAAATGTATGAGCGCATGCGCATATACAAAGAGCAACAGGAACGGGCTGAAGCAGACCTACAAACATGTGTCGAAGCGCGCTCGACTCGGTTACCAAGTCAGATTTTGGCGATGCCCCCGAAGCCCCTACCCAAACTGCGCATGCGCACTTCAAGGGGTCCCACGCCTCCACATCGCCAGAGGGTGACCTTTGCGCCTTCAGCATGCAACGAGCCCATGGCAAGTGCCCTGACCCCATTCCACCGCCCCTTTTAGGAGATATCCCTGGGTGAGTATCTACAACAAAATTTCACTTGTCTCCTGGACTTCGCAGCGGTTCTGCAGGAATACGCCGAAAAGCTTCGACCAGCCGGCATTCGCCTTAGTTGCACTCAGGACCCACATGACCGACTCAGCCGGGTAGCCATTAGAGCTGAACCTGACACATGGGGGTGGCGGCCCATGCCCCTTGCACCACCACGAACACAAGCTCCCCACCATGAAGTGGCTAGCTGTTATGTGTGGATATGTGGCAAGAAGTTCCTAGCAATCTTCGCCCTTTGCGCCATCCATACCAAGGTGACACTTCAAGTCCTGCAAGTAGTCGACTGGCAGCACAAGATTCAACCAACAACCAACGTGTTCGTGAATGCATCCGGCGACATGGACGCAGGACACGGTGTCGTGCGTGGATGACCTTCCCCGGCAGGTGGGCCTCATGCACGAAGTTGTGCGGGTGCAGGTCACGGTGGCCCGCACCTACGATGTCTTGCTAGGNTCCTAGCAATCTTCGCCCTTTGCGCCATCCATACCAAGGTGACACTTCAAGTCCTGCAAGTAGTCGACTGGCAGCACAAGATTCAACCAACAACCAACGTGTTCGTGAATGCATCCGGCGACATGGACGCAGGACACGGTGTCGTGCGTGGATGACCTTCCCCGGCAGGTGGGCCTCATGCACGAAGTTGTGCGGGTGCAGGTCACGGTGGCCCGCACCTACGATGTCTTGCTAGGAACACATTATCTCATCCCCCGACAAGCGGGCCTCTTCTTGTCGAAATCTTGATCAAGACTCACACGGCTCAACCGGGTTCTCCCCTATCTTCCTTGAGCCCTCCAACTCTCCCTGGGATATCCACTCAGCGGAAAACGGAAAAGGCCGTCCAGACCCAGTTCACCTACCGCGTTCTGCCGCCTGAACAACTCAAATGGTATGCCCAATCAGACTGTTCCGGTCTGACCAGCCAGCTGTCCAAACACACCACGTCCAACGCCAACGGACCTCTAACATCACGTATGGACCAGCAAGATCTGCCGACGGCAGCCCTGCTCCCTGGTCCGTTCTCCGTGGCAACATCCAAGGCTCGGCAAATGAAGCACGTCCTCAACTCAACCTGGGAAGGTTTCCAAGAACACAAGATCATGCGGAGTCGCACCGCGCCCACGCACCGCAAAGACACAGAAGCAGCAGCAGCATCACACTGTCGGTTGCGGCTGCACATCTCGCACCGCCCGCCCTAATGGGTGTAGGCTACTGTACTTTGTACTCTATACTTAGACCTGTCTAGTAAAAATAGCAGTAGAACTCATGTACTCAATTGCCTCAGTCAATTCCACCTCAATTTCCTTCATCATCATTCCCTCCGTTTAATTGCCGTTCCTCTCCTCATCGCTCTCATCACTTTGATCGTCGCCTTCGCTCAATCATCTATCAGGTCAGCAAAGTACATCAGGTCCAAAGTTGCCGTCTGATCTTCGCTCGCCTTTCTCACATCTCGGAGTGTTCATCCACTGTAGAGCTCAAACCGCGGTGGCTTTCAGTCCGCGCTTTGGTTCCCAACCTCTCTTGACTACTAAGGGCGTTGCTCTTGATAACTCATCCTTAGCGCTTCGTCGCTTCCGCTCCTCGCACTGTCTTCTCCTGTTTGAGTACTTCTGTTCTGCTGTGACGTCATCTTTTGTCAGCCTTCCGCATCTTCGTGGTAGCTTCTGCGTCACTCGCTCCTTTGCATGCTTTGCTGCTCTCATTTTCCTGACATGGTATCAGAGCCCAGAGAAATATCCGGACATCGTCATCGTTGTCTCCTCCTTTGCTGACGCCTGAACCGCTGAGCCAAGCCGCGCCATCACTGATTGAATTACGCCATCACTTCAAACCAGCTATACTACTGTCGCCTTGTTCTTCTCCTTCCTGCAAAAGGCTAAGGAAACTATGTATGGGCACAGTCTCCAAAAGCTTTGCAACTTACACTCTCCATCATAACAGCAGCCGTCGGTTTCTCAGCAATAGCAGCATCTCCCTCCGCAGCAGTGATGACATCCGTGTCATTCTAAACTCCTGCTATCCTTCATCATGAGATTCTCTCAAGACAAAGAGGAGGCTCTTGGATGTGTTCTCTTCGGACTCGCAGCCTTCGTCGGCTACATCGCTCGTCTCCACTATAGCCTCACCCTCGATCTCATCTGCTCTGGCATCATTGGCATTCTCCTTGTTGTCGGATTTCTTCTGGTGCCGCTGCCCAAACAAGTGACTGCTAAGAAATGTCGATCATTTACGTCATGCAGTCAAGCACCTCCTATACCTGTGACATCACCTTCCTCCCTGGAAACCACCGCCTCAGCAGCAGCGGCACCTTCCCCTGCAGCTTATGCCACTGACATCATGTTGACTTTCGAATGTACTCCACCTCCTTCAGAAGTCATTCCTCCCTTCCAGGATGATTACCTGGACTACTACTACGACGACTACCTCTATCCTGATGAGCCATTCTTCTCGCCTCAAGTCGCCCCCTCAACTGAGGACTGCGACCCTACCGCCGCTATGGGTCTTCTCCTCTTTTCCGACACTCCAATCTTCTCCCGCGAGGAACTAAAC
>SZWC01001758.1:199658-246884 GCA_023375785.1 Penium margaritaceum | reverse complement strand
ACACCACACCACACACACAATCGAACACAAGGCCACATCGCAAGAAAACAGGCCACGACGCATGCAAGGAAGAAAAATGTACAACAGCGCAGCAGAGTTTTGTCCTTTTGGCAACGGTTTGCAAACCGTCGTTGAAACATGGACGCAGAGGAACACGACAACACACCATCAAACACACACACACACACACACACACACACACACACACACACACACACACACACACACACACACACACACACACACACACACACACACACACAGCGCACGCACCAAATCAGTGCACAACACACACCGAAGCAGTGTTATAGTGGTTAAGACGCTTTGCAAAGCGTCTTAACCAATACAACCCTGCCGTGTTCTCCTCCCGGGTCATTCTGGCTCGGCAATTGCCAAGAAAATTGCGCTCCCATATTGTGTCGTCACGGCTCAAGCCCTGGACCTGCGAGAAAAAGGAATCCAAAGCAGTATGCGACACGCACCAAAGCAGTATGCAACACACGCCCGCCGCGTCCACGAATGCGCTCCAAAGACACTCCTTGCACTTCTGCCACACGACTGAAGCCGAAAAACTGGCTCTTGGCGGGGGAAGAGGAGAGGTGGGTGGGAGGGGGGGGATGGGATGGGGCTCTTGCCTACCTTCGCCATTCGCCGAATGCAGGCGCCAACGGGCTCCGGAGCCGTGACGAGCAGCAGAAGCACAGTCTGAAGCGGGAGCAGCCACACTGCGCCACGCTGCACCGCCACCCGTCAATGTAGACCTACGCCTGCAGCTGCAGCCGCACCCGCACCTACAGCTACAGCTACAACTGGTGAGTCCCAACCGCCAACGGCTGGCTCTGCATTCGATGCTGCGGCTGCCAGCTGTGAATGTGGACGTTGGAGTGGGTGAGGGTGTGGGTGTGCGAGAGCAGCGGCTAATTCGCAGGGAAGCCATCGCCGAACGGCCACTCCCGATGGGCGGGCATCCTGCGCCCACATATTGCGGAGGCATCTGAGGTTGCAGCTGCTGCTGCTGATGCACCTGCGGGTGGCCGCGTGCCTGTTGCCGCTGGGGAACAAGTGGGGAAAGTGCGGGTGCAGCCACCGGCGCCATCGCCATACAGCCGTCGGGATGGACAGGGGCAGACTTGACACAGCGCGAGAGTATGAAGGGAAGACGGACGAGGGGCTGCACACAACGCGGCATATTCCCTAACGTAGCCCACATTCAGTTGTCTGGATCGTGACATAGCCATATCTGAAGATGTCTCCCATCTCAGCCAAGTTCTGGCATCGTTCCTATTTGTTACGCCGGACGGAACTTAGGTGGTTCACAGGGATGAGATGTGTGACAATAGATGATTTCAGGAATCGAGGCAAATGAAAATTCTGCAACAAGCAGTAAGTGTTCTTCAATGACAAGTGCGGAGTGAGTCGAGAACATAGATACAATTACGAGAAGTAGAACAAGGCAAATGTCCGGTTATTGGCGCTCGAGTTGAGCTATGCCTGTGAGGCCACGCCATGAATGGCTACTTCGAGAATCTCCGCCGAGTAGTTGAAGGGCTTCAAGAATATCGAAGTGCAGTTTTATAAAGATCCAACTGTTGTGATGTGAGTCGTTGTAGCGAACGGACGGGAAGCTTGGCCCACAGGGTCAAAACCGCGGTGATTGAGGGTCTCCGACCCTCAACCCATCCCATCTGTCGCCCCACGGGCCAGGACCAGTCCAAGCCACGTGGTACACTGGCGCTACATTCCTCCCACAGAGGAATGGACCTGCCCTCGGTGTCCACAATGGATGTTGAACCCCAGCGCTCTGATACCAAATGTAGCGAATGTTGTGCTTTGTGCCGTCTTGTACAGTTTACTGTGACCACTCGGCCGTGTCCATACTCGTGCAGATCCCTGAGGCAGGCGGACCTGGTGACACCGGCGCGACGACAGGCGGCGGCCTACCCGTCTGGAGCTGACCGACCACTGTTCCAGAGCCCCAGACGTCACCGGGACTCCCTGTTGTGCTTTCTACGTCCTGCAGGCGCCTTTCGGCGGACTGGGCATGAGGCCCATTTGCATGTTTTTGCATTATATACTCGCTGTCAGTCGATGGNCAGTGCTGCACGCGTATGGACATGCGTACCATCGGGTCATGGGGGAGTGTTGTGCTTTGTGCCGTCTTGTACAGTTTACTGTGACCACTCGGCCGTGTCCATACTCGTGCAGATCCCTGAGGCAGGCGGACCTGGTGACACCGGCGCGACGACAGGCGGCGGCCTACCCGTCTGGAGCTGACCGACCACTGTTCCAGAGCCCCAGACGTCACCGGGACTCCCTGTTGTGCTTTCTACGTCCTGCAGGCGCCTTTCGGCGGACTGGGCATGAGGCCCAGTTGCATGTTTTTGCATTATATACTCGTTGTCAGTCGATGGATGCATGCATGTGACCAGTCGTTGCGTGCGTCTTTTGATTCTGCACGTCTAGGTTCAGACGGCGTAGGATTCTGACATGTGTGCGCAGAGTTATGGCCAAAACAGTGGTTTTGGGCCGGTTTTAGGACAGCTCTTGGACTGCCGCGTGCGACACCCGCCGTGCGCCGCGGCAGGTATTTATGCCCTGGACCTGTCATTTGTCATCTCTCTCTGCATTTATTAAGCTATTGAAGCTTATGAGACTTTGCGCGTCTCCCTAGCCTGATCCTTGCTGTTTCTTGCACCTGCCTGCTTGCTAGTGCATCAGCTGACTGGACAGTGTTGCCACGTCAGCAGCAGCAAGGCTAGGAAGCTTCCTAGCAGTTTCTCAGCGAACGGATGGGAAGCTTGGCCCACTGAGCCAAAACCACTGTGATTGAGGGTCTCTGACCCTCAATCCATCCCATCTGTCGCACCACAGGCCATGATCAGTCTAAGCCACGTGGCACACTGACGCTACAGTCGTCCCCGTTTATTTCTACAACCAACTGTTACTACTCAGCCGTGTCCATGGTCGTGTAGATCTCTGATGCAGGCCCAGCTGGTGCCGGAGCACCAACGGGTGGTAGCTCCACCCAACTGGAGCTGCGACAACGTCCCAGGTTGTAACGGGCGTGTCTCCAACTCCTGTATTGAGGTCGTGACTGAAGTTTGTATAATGGCGTCCAGAGCTTCTTGTAGGGGTTTTCTCCTCTACGTTGCTCTTGGGGGCAATTGTCATTGATGACCCGTGCAAGTAAGACTCGAATATTTCGAGCCTCTAGAGGTCCATTTTCGTTTTTACGTCGCCTCCTCATTTTGGGTTCCAAACCAAGAGGTATTACTTTGAACTTATGAGTCTGCACAAATTTTCCAGCTATGAAACTCGAAGTTTGACCTAAGCCCACTCGATTTTTGTTTTATCGCGTCAGCGCAACATCGTTGCGTGCGAGGCACGTTTGGCAATTGTGTGTTGACATTTCTCCTTTCTCTTGTGTCTCTCTTGCTTGCAAGAACCCCTCGTCGTTGCTCGCTCTCATTGGCCAAGAGGCCGAGCAAGCGTGAGGGCAAGAGTTCGCGAGCCTCATCCTTGAGGCCCTTGTGGCCTCTAAGTCGTTGATCAAGCCACCACCTCGATCAACAATTGGTGACTCGCCGCTAGGTGTCCGGCTGGTCACCCAGTCGACCGCTGGCCATCCAGCCGGCCAGTAGCAAGCGAGAGGCTTGCCAGACCTCATAATTGCGAGGGGTGGTTGCGAGCTACATCGTCGTTATTGCGAGGTTGGAGGGCCCAAAACGACCCTCCCGCTACATCCCTCCCCACTTATGATGATCCGTCCTGGTTCATGAACGATACTTAAGAGTGCCAGATATTGAGCCATCAACATTGTGAATGAAAATTCATGTTTTCAATCACCACCAAAGGTGGACACATGCATGGCATTTGGATGTAAGCTACATCTTGTCGGTTAGTACGGCTAGCGGCCTCCTCCCTTTCATGCTGGATCGTCCGCGCAACAACCATGTTAGGCGTTCCCAACTTCCTGTGGTCATTGTCCATGATTGTCGCACAACGGGAATGCTGTTGACTATTGATGTGTTCAGGTGGTACCTCCTGCCACGTGTCGATCTGTGCGAGCGGCCAGCTCGCTCCAGTACTTGTTGACCACCCCCGTGGGCAACCAAGACTCGGGGTCCCATGAGTTATCTTCACGTCAAAAACCGGCCCACTGAACGAGGAATTCCCTAACAACTCGTGACTGGAGTGTATGCTCTCGTGCTGGCCGTCGGCAGCAAGGACTATCATTGGTGGTAGAACGGTTCCCTCTGCTGTGTATGGAGCCAGCAGGCTTACATGAAACACGTAATGTATCTACGTACTCTGCGAAAGTAACAATCGGTATGCGACTGGCTCGATATTGGCAGGCCTGTTGTCCCACACATCCCAATCGACTTTGGTAGACGTTTTCATGTCAAAGGTTCTTGAAATTAAGCGACACCTTGTCACCAATGTTAAACGAGACCTCAAGACGACGATTTTCGGCATATGTCTTTTGTCTTTGCCGAGTAGCTTGAAGGTGACCTTTCGTCTCCTGTAACGAAGATTCTATGCGCTCAACAAAGGCTTGAGCAGAAAGAACCTTTCCTCCTATACTCCCACTCCTCACCAATGAAGATGGCACCACTAGATGCTGACCATTGTTTAACAGAAGCGGTGTGAATTGTGTGGACTCGTTCACCGAGTTTTTCACTTCAAACTCTACCGGTGCTAGAATTTCATCCCAGTCATTCATGGTGGGGTCCATGTACATGCTGAGCATCTGCTCGAGAGTGTGATTCATGTGCTCTTTTTGTCTATCTATTTTAGGGTGGAGTACTATCTTCATTTACGACTCGCCGCCGAAGTATTCCTCCATCTTTTGCTAGAACTTACTATCAATTTTTTTTTATGTTTATCGGAGATAATGTCCAACGGCAAGCCATTGTACTTTACAACACCGTCAAAGAAGAGATGAACCGTCTCCTCTCACTTCACATCAGTGGTTTTTAGAATGAATTATGTCATCTTTGTAAGAAGATCCATAACCACTAGTATTATATCATGGCCGCAGGCCATATATAGAAGGCTAGTAATAATTTCCATGCTCATGCACTCCCATGGAGTCTGAAGGATGGGAAGCTATTGAAAGAGTTCAGCAGACTTTTTGCTACTAACCTTGTTCCAAAGACATGGGTTATGCAATACTTATGGAAATTGACACTCCATCTTTGTAACCAATAGTAGTCTGAGGATATCTGTCCCGTATTTTGAGGTTTTACATGACCTGAGACCAGCAGGTCGTGGAACTAGCAGATAATCTTCGCTCAAAGGTCTCCCAAGTCCGGCAAAACAACTTGTTCTCCACGCCAGAAGATTCCTGCGACCTCAACCAATCCGTACTTGTCTAGATTCTAAGGGTCTTAGGACCAAAATTCTACAGAGTTTCCCACTTGGAACCTGTTTACATAGCAGTTATAGTGGATAATCTCTTGGATTCCTTGCCGTAGGGGTGTAGGAGGGTCTGGTGTTTGCATTATAGCTATTGCAATGGCCATAAGACACCCTGTTATGGAAGCCGCCGGTCGAGGCGGTGATTACATCATCATGCTGATGTCAGATTCATGTTTTGATGCTCCCATTGTATTCTAAGTGAAAAACCATACTAAATCGACCCAATAACTGGGTGATTCGGTGCAGGGACGAGAAAGATATGGCCATGCAAAGGTGGGAGGAGCACATCAAGAAAATAGGAGACGTACCGGTTCGACCCCGAGCACGGCGGAGTGACTTTGTCGCCCATTGCAGCCAAAGCACCCCTGGATGGATGCTTACCCAATGACGCAAGGTTCATTGGGGTTCATGGGCGTTTTGGGATGGCGGCTGGAGCTGCATTCGCAAGCAAGGGCGCTTCGGGTGGCCGTGACCTCCACTGGAGGTGCTGCCAGCGGCCGTCACGCGTGGAGCACTCAAACGGCCATAACTTAGCTTTTTCTTCACGGATTGAGGCGTTCGTTGGTGCATTGGAAATCTTGCAGCGCTTACTACATGATGCATGTGTTATTTGCATGAATGTGCCCCGCTAGATGGTTTTTGAGTGCCGAGGAGCTTTCGGCTACCTCATAGGGGCTAGTACATAAGGAAGCCTAGGGGCTATTCTAGGCATGCCAATCTTACCCAGAGACTCTGTACATTGTTTTGTACTGATCTATCAATTCTAAAGGATTTAATCCTTGCCCAACTCTCCTTGTTCTCCAAGCATCACCTTGTACACGTCCATTCGATCCTACAAGTCTTCGCAGTGCACCTTGGTGCAAACGCCGTCGGGAGAGTCGCACAGTGGGAACCTCGGTCACTAGCAGCGGTCTTGCTGGTAGGCGAGGGTCGTGCAACATCTCAAGGGTTGGCCCACACACCAAGGGGTCGAGGGTCGGGAGGTTGATCCCGAGGGCTCGGCGTGTGAACGTCACGCCGGGCGTCCCTAGGTTCACATTTGGTATCAGAGCCACGTGGATTCTCGCTCGGTTTTGCGCAGACCCAAGGGAGGCAGCAGATCTGCCAGAGCTGTGTTTGGCCAGAATTTATTTTTCACAACCGGAAGCATGGCAGCAGCGGCATACAACCAGGCCTACCTCATGGAGGAGATCCGGCGTGCTCTCGACGAGTTGCGCCAAGAGAACCTGCAGATGCGTACGGAGGTTGAGGCGAGGTACGTCGGCCAAGGGAGCAGTGCGTTGGGGGTGTCGCATTGGCATCCGCACCTGCCTTTCGGCAGCCCAAGCCGAAGGCGCCAGAGTTCTACACTGGCAAGGGCAGTGCAAGAGAGTGGCTCTTCATGGTGAACTCGTCCTTCACAGAATTGGACGTTCCCATGGGAGAAGATGCCACAAGACTAGAGTATGCACCTACACTACTTCGGGGAATGGCACTGTAGTGGTGGTCGGCATTGTGCCGGTCGAACGCCGCTGGGTTGCCGGACGGGCTGGGGGCCGGGGCACGACTTCAGCTATTGTTGAGTCTACCTCTGGGGTGGGAAGTGCAGCTCGGTACGCGGGCATTGACGGAGGATCCAGAGACATGGGAGCAGTTCGAGACAATGCTCCAGGCCCGTTTTGACCTCCACAACAGCAGCCGGGTCGCACGTGACAACATCAAGCACGTCAAGCAAGGGGGATTGGTCCACGACTATAAAACACACTTCATGGCTTTGGCGGCGCAGATCAACAACCTTTTGGATGCGGAGGCATACGACCGCTACCATGACGGCCTGAAGCCGCACGTGCAACGTGAACTTGTGGTCTTCGGTTTGCGGACCTTTGCGGAGTTGGTCTCAGCGGCGGAACGCATCGACGCCGTAAGCTACAATGCGCACTGGTCCAGCTATGCAACACAACCACGGGTGGAGCAACCAGGTCACGTTGTGCCCATGGATGTGGATGCAATCCAAGCCGGGCAACGAGGTGCGGGCGGGCAACAAGGACCGAGAGGCAAGTGCTGGACTTGTGGTAACGACGGACATCGCAAGTGGTATTGCTCCAAGCACAAGGCACAACAGGGAAACGGGCAACAACAGTGAGGAGGGGATGACCTACTACTGCGATTCTTTTGTCTGCAAAGGAAAACACCAATCCTGAAAGACTTTTGCCGATTAAGGAGCTGCCTCAAGTGCTGTTGTAGAATGAAGGTGAGACCCGGCAGTTTCCAAGGATCATCTTGGAGCTGGTTCTTGAGATTCCGGAGGGGAGTTTATAGGGTTGGAGGAAGCTACGCGGTCTGCTGGACGGCGGCACAATCCATAGCTTCTTCAACGACAAGTTGGCGATGAGGTTGGAGCTCGTACGTCAGCCAGGGATGCCGGCCAAGGCGCGGGAGCTGTCCGGAGTAGTGGAGTGCGGCAGGCCTCTCGCCAAGCATAGGTTCCGCATGGGTGAATTAATGTGCGACATGGAGTTCCACACTTGCCCTATGGATGATTACGATTGCTTGATCGGCCGGGATTAGTTGCATGCTTGGAATCCAGAGGTAGATTGGAGGTGCAACCGAGTGGTCATGAATGTGGGCGGGAAGAACCTCACTTTCCCGCTCTGGCAGGGTGAGGAGAAGGAGTTGGATGTGGCAGAAGCGGGGAAGAAGCTGCGCGTCATCAACTTGCAGTATTTGAAGCGGTGTGAGTGCAAGGGTGGCCAGGTTTACTTGGCATGGGTGCGTCCACAACACATAGTAGAACAGTAGATTACAGTAGTTGAAGCAGCGGATGGCCAGCTGGTGGAAGGCGCGGGAGCTCCGGAGTTGTCTCCCGGTGTTGGGAAGGTGCTCAAGGAGTTCGGGGACGTTTTTTCCAGAGGATTTGCCAAAGGGGCTGCCACCGCGGCGCGACATTGACCACAAGATTGAGGTGCTGCCAGGGTCGTGACCAAAGGTGCGGTCTTACAACCGCATGAGCGATACGGAGCTTGTGGAGCTCAAGAAATAGTTGGGGGAGTTGGTGGACCAGGGCTTCATTTGACCGTCGGTGTCTCCATACGCGGCGCCGGTGCTGTTCGTCAAGAAGAAATCAAGAGAGCTGCGGATGTGCATGGACTACCGGGTGCTCAACAACATCACGGTGAAGAATCGCTACCCGTTACCACGGGCCGAGGAGTTGTTCGACAAGCCTAGAGGAGCACACGTCTTCAGCAAACTGGACCTGAAGTCGGGGTATCACCAAATCCACATAGCGGAGGAGGATGTGAAAAAAACCGTGTTCTGGACGCGCTCTGGACACTTCGAGTATCTTGTGATGCCTTTTGGGCTAACGAATGCTCCCGCTACGTTCATGACGCTCATGAACCGGGTGTTCCATCCCTACTTGGACCACTTCGTGGTAGTCTTCCTTGAAGACACCCTTGTCTACTCGCTGACGATGGAGGAGCACCAAGAGCACCCACGGACGGTGATGGAAGTGCTGAGAAAGGAGCGACTGTTTGTCAAACTCAGCATGTGTGAATTTGCCAAGCAATAGGTGGAGTTCCTCGGGCACATTGTCAGTGGGAGGGGGATCCGCATGGATCCAAAGAAGGTGGAAGCAGTGAAGGAGTGGCCAGAGCCGGCGTGCGTGCGTGACATCCATGTTTTTCTTGGTTTTAGGAACTACTACCGGAGGTTTATCCAGGGGCACTCGACAATGGGAGCACCCTTGACAGACTTGCTCAAGAAGGGGTGCCAATTGGAGTGGGGTGCAAAGGAGGGGCAAACCTTCGGTGCAATAAAGGCAGCCATGTGTCAAACCCCGGTGTTGGTGCATCCGGACACGAGCAAGGAGTTCGTGGTGGCGACGGACGCAAGCAACTATGTGATTGCCGGAGTGCTGATGCAGGACCAAGGAAAGGGGTTGCAACCCATTGCGTACTACTCCAAGAAGCTGAAAGGGGCTGAGCTCAACCACTCGATCCTCAAGAAGGAGATGCTCATGGTGGTCCAGGCCTTCAAGCAGTGGAGGTGCTATCTTGAGGTGCGACAGTGTGTGGTGCACACGGACCACTACGCGCTCAAGTACCTCACGTCGCAGCCAAACCTGAATCGTCGTCAAGCACGGTGGATGGATCTGCTGGAGGGTGGCTTCGGCTACAAGATCCAGTACAAACCAGGGAGGATCAACCCAGCAGACACGCTTTCGCGTCGCCCGGACTTGGGCGTGCATGTGATCACGGTACTGGCAAGATCTCCAATCATCCGCAGCCTGTTTGCGCACAGGTATGTGAAGGACGAGGACTTTGTCGGGAATACGGTGAAGGGGTGCAAGTGGGATGGCCAGTATTGGCATCATGAGAAGGGGGACCAGATTGTGGTGCCGCAGAGTGCGGTAACACCATGATACTGGTGGTGGTGGACCAGTTCAACAAGATTGCACACTTTATTCCATGTGCGGAGAAAATCACAACAGTAGAGACGGCTCAACTCCTCTTGCAACACGTCATCAAAATTCACGAAGTGCCAAAGTGCATGGTCTCTGACCGCGACCCGCGCTTCACCTCCTGGTTATGGGAGGAACTCTTCACAAAGCTGAGCACCGGTATGGCTCTTTCATCGGCCTACCACCCCCAAACGGATGACCAAACTGAGCGCACCAATCAGACAATGGAGCAGCTGCTGCGGGGTATCTTGGAGCCGGATGGTGAGGGATTGGAATGCAAGCTCCCAGTGGCTGAGTTTTCCTACAACTCAGAAGTGCATGCCTCTCCGGGGTGGTCTCCCTTTGGGGTTGTGTATGGGGTACAACCTGCATGTCCCTCGGACATGGCAATGGGATCAGACCTACCCGTTGTGCAGCAATTTACAAGTGACTTCACAAAGGTGTGGCGCGGCATACGAGATGCAATTCACAAGGCGCAGAAGCAGATGAAGTGGAAAACGACAAGCACCAGACAGCCAAGGCATTTTTGGCGGGACAAAAGGTGCTAATGAGCTTGCAGAACTTGCAGTTGGCGGGGTGGGCAGCGACAAGCTCAAGCCTCGGTGGGTGGGTCCTTTCCAGTCAAGGAGAAGAGATCCACGGTGAGCTACGAGTTGGAGCTACTAGATCTCTATGGGATCCATCCCATGTTCCACGCTTCTCTTCTCAAGGCCTACAAGGAGCCAGATGCGCAGTTCGCGGCACGGGGACAGGCTCCTCCTCCACCGGTCTTGGTTGAAGAGGGGTACGTGGTGGAGAAGATTCTCGGGCACCGTCGGTGCAGTAACGGGTGGCAGTACCTGGTGCAATTGCTCGGCTATGGGCCTCGCACAACTGTTTGATCCCCAAAGTCGATTTCCACAGAGGCGGTGCTTTCAAAACGGTCCTTCGAGCGTACCAAGAGCGCACCGGGATGGTGCGCCCTCGGAGGGGGGGTGATGTTATGGAAGCCGCCGGTCGAGGCGGTGATTACGTCATCATGCTGATGTCATATTCATGTTCTGATGCTCTATTTTATTCTACATGAAAAGCCGTATGAAATTAACCCAAGAACCGGGTCATTCGGTGCAGGGAAGAGAAAGATACGGCCGTGCAAAGGTGGGAGGAGCACATCCAGAAAACAAGAGACGTACCGGTTCGACCCCGAGCACGGCGGAGCAACTTTCTCGCCCATTGCAGCCAAAGTGCCCCTGGATGGATGCTTTGCCAATGTGAGAAGGTTAATCGGGGTTCATGGGCACTTTGGGATGGTGGGTAGAGCTGCATTTGCAAGCAAGGGCGCTTCGGGTGGCCGTGACCTCAGCTGGCGGTGCTGCCAGCGGCCGTCACGCGTGGAGGGCTCAAACGGCCATGACTTAGCCGTTTCTTCATTTATTGAGGCGTTCTTTGGTGCGTTTGAAATCTCACAATGCGTACTACATGATCTATCTGTAATTTGAATTAATGCACCCTGGTAGAGGGTTTAGGATTGCCGAGGAGCTTTTGACTACCTCATAGGGACTGGTACATAAGGAAGCCTAGGGATTGTTCTAGGCATGCCAATCTTACCCAGAGACTCTTTACATTACCTTGTATTGATCTATCAACTCTAAATGATTCACTCCTTGTCCAAATATCCTTGTTCTCCAAGCATCGCCTTGCACATGTCCATTGGATCCTACAAGTCTTCCGCAGCGCACCTTGGTGCAAATGTCGATGGGAGAGTCGCACGACAGGAACCTCGGTCACTAGCAGCGGTTTTGTTGCTAGGAGAGGGTCATGCATCATCTCAAGGGTTGGTCCACACACCAAGGGGTCGAGGGTCGGGAGGTTTATCCGAAGGGCTCGGTGTGGGACCGTCATGCCGGGCGTCCCTCGGTTCACACATCCAACGAACACAGTGGTTGCTTTAATTTCCACGGGCTGTTGGCTAAGTCGACCGGCCACGTTGATGCGTCTTGGCCGATTTTCCCACGTAAGCAAGAATCTGTTCAGGTACTTTCTCCAATGCTCCTTTTGTCTTGATAGGCTCGGTTGGTTTGGAAAAACACCAAGGGGTTGGGGTTGTTCACAATCGTCACTTCCCCCTCAGTGTCCTCGAGATACCAACGCCACATCTTAAAATCGTGTACCACTATAAGGAGTTATTGATCCCCAGTTGTGTACCGGGTCTCCACGGGATGAGCTTCCAGCTCTCACACACAATACGATGACCATTCTGCATGAGAACTGCTCCAAGTCCTACTACCAACGTATTACATCAAACCTCCCATGGTTGTGATGGATCTGGAAGAGCTAAGACGGGCGGTGAATAGAAGCTCTTTGAATTTAAGAAAATTGTTCTCGCATTTAGATGCCCATTTCCACTGCACATGTTTTATGTGAGCCTGGTCAGCGGCTTTACTAGGGTGGAATAACCTTGCATAAACCGTCAAAAATAGTTTGCAAGTCCGCGGAAAGACCGAATCTGCCCAATGTTTTTTAGCGCGACCAATCCACCACGACTTGGACCTTTCGTGGGTCGACACGGATATTGTCCTTAATGACTATGTATCCAAGATATTTGACTCATCTAATGAAAACTTGTATTTGTCCACTTTCGCAAAAAAAAACTTATGTTCCTATAGAATCACGACGAATTCGTGTAGATATTCTATGTGCTCTTCCATTCATTTGGATAAAACCAGGATATCGTCCAGCTTAACCAAGATAAACTGACTGAGTTACTTGACGAACATTCCGTTCATTTCTCCCTAGAAAATTTATGGGATGTTCGTTAGTCCAAAGCACAAAACTCAGAACTGAAAGTGTCCAATGTGTGTTCAAACCACTGTTTTAGACACACCATCTTTCATATGTGGATTTGATGGTACACTTGAGACAAATGCTAGGACAAAAACTATTTTTCCCCTTGATGTTGGCCAAACAGGTCCTTGATCCACGGTAAGGGGTTTCAAAATTTCACTTCCTTCTTGTTCAACGCCCAATAGTCCACGCAAATTTGTTAACCACCGTCCTTTTTGTTCACAAAAAATATTGGTATAAAGTACGACAAGCTGCTTGGCCCGATCCACCCTTTTACAAGCTACTCTTTAATTCGACATTTGACCTCTTGCCAACCTGCTAGAATAAGAAAATACATGGGTCTGAATGGAGGGGTCGCCTCTAGTTGCACCAGAATCGTGTAGCACATGTGTCATTCTGGTAGAAGCCTGACTGGTGGGTCTTGGAATACATCAGAGAACTCTCCCAGTAGAGATTTGATATCTTGTGGCGTGTCTTCCTTCATGTCGTCTTCCACTTTCTACATCTGAGCCAAAAAGAATCGACAACCTTGTCAAACACGTCTCTTCACCTACATTGCAAACAAGTTGGCATGGACTTTGAGTGGGATCAGTGACAATTTTGTACTTGGAATCAATGTAAAGCAATGTTATCCGTTTCGATTGATCAGGTGCTTTGATTTAAAACACATCAGAGCCTTGTTTTTGTGGAGCCATGGATCACCTAGCACCACGTCAAATGGGTCAAGAAGGTTGAGTATCTTCAACGTGATACTCTGTGTATACCCTTGAATATAATTTTTTACTTGACGTGTACTGATCACGGGTACTTGAGGCCCACCTATTGGGTAAAGCTGAGGCTAACAAAGGAATCATGCACTCTAATGTCAATCAATATGTTCATAGGAGTACCAGCTAGGTGTACTTTGATCTGCATCATCATGTTAACTCCACGCTTCTGAGTGAACAGGCTTAACGATGCCAAGCCGAGTTTATGGTAAACATGGAATTTGTATGACGGACATCGCCATGATTCACTGACTTGAGTCCACATCTTGTGGACATGAGTGAATTTGGTTAGCACCTTCTAGTCTTTGAACTTGACTGGGTCGAAACCGTCAACAAAAGGTACCGTGAACGTGATTGATCTCACCGCTTTGAGGGTGTTTTCTTCGATCACTAAGTCACACAACTCTTACATAGTGGTCAATTTTGCCACCACTCAACATGTTCAATCATGCATCTCGTTCGGAGATGCAATGCTTAGTGCATAATGATAGCCAAAAAGATGAGAATGAGGTTTAACAAGAGGAGAGAAAACTACAGAGACATTTGAACTCGTCAAAAACTCAAATTGTATAACATCCTCCTGTGAAAATATGTACCCACACTTTTGATCCAGTTTTATCCCTGACTTGTCCCCACTAACGTCACTCAAGGGTGGGGAAGACCCCCACTATGACCTGTCCATTACTGTGTCTGGGTCCGTTGCCACGGCCACAGCACTATCCGCGGTCTCCTGCTAAACCATCCTCACAAGGTTCCGTAGCTGTGGCCAACGCTGCAACCTCTTACCCACCACGACAAGCCTGAGGGCACTGAGCCCTAATATGACCAGGCTGCATGAACTATGGCAGAGTCCATTGTGGAAGGCTGTGTTGCGATGCTCGCGTGCCGCCTGCAGCTCGTCATTCCCAAGGCTGCGCTAGTGGTTTGGGGTCTTGTGCCCACTAGCCTTCCTGGCTGGAGGGTTTGTGGGTTGCTTGTCCTTGACCCTGCCCTAGTGTCTGGCTGACCCATCGGTCCCTGTAGCTTCCATGCACATGTCTTGGCCTTGTTGTGAACGTGTGTTTGGGTGTGCATCCGAGTAGTACTTCAGATTAACCAAATATAATTCACTCATGTAGTCACGCAACGTCCTCCGGCTTGTCCAAGCCTGGCCGGTTGTTGTCGTGACGATCTTGTCCTTTAGCTTCTCACTAGCTAGACCATCATGCAAGTACTCCAACAGCAAGCACTCGGGGTACTTGAAGGCATGGGTCGTGTTGCCCTTGGTAAATCTTTCGGCTTCCTCCACAAGTGCAGTGAACTTGCTCAAGCATGCCTCGAAAAAGCTAGCCAACTACCTGAAGCCCTTCATCTTGTAGAAGACACACTGCGCTTCCTCACGTTGGGTGTAGTTTTTGTGCATGATAGTGCAGAAGGTCTCCTATGGCATGGGTTGTCACTCAAGGAGTGGTTGCTACACGCCCCATTCCTTGATCTTGTACTTGAAGAGATTTTTCTCAAGTCGGGTTGTGGCAAGGTCGTCCCCTTGACCGAGTGACTCCTCGTGGACACACAAAAAATACTCCATGCAATCATGCCAATCCTTCAATTTCATGTCTTTCTTGAAGATCTCTACGATGTGGAGGAAGGATCTTTTCATGGCTGGCCCCGATGTCGTCGATGTAGGCAAGTACTCACTACCACTTGCAGTGGCATCAGCACCTACAAGCCTCTACGATCGCTGCATCATCTGCACATGGCTCACGCTCTGTAGCGCCTCTGTCGACCACAATCAAGGTCTGTGATGCTCTGCTTGACGTGGGCCAGTGTGTTGGTAAACGCGAACTTCAGCTCTGATGTTGTCAGAGCATCGCTGATGGCCTAAATGGACTTGCATTGTTTGTGCACCTTTACGCAATGTAGGAGGGTACGGTTCGCGGGCATATATCTAAGGATTCCCACCTTTTGGAAGAGGTTGTCACTAGCAACGATGCTCAAGTGGATGTTGGTCTATCCCATCGTAGCCACATTATGGGTTGGGGGGACCGTCCCCACTCCTCCTAGTGGTACTACACCTCCACCGTCGATGGTAATCTCGAGTCAACCTGCCACCTCGGCAACCAGCTCAGCAAGGGTTTGTTGGTCGTGGCAATTTGCCTTTGCACTGACATCGTCTCACTCGTGCTCGTGGGAACTTCCCACGTGGCTGCTTTCAATGCCTTTGCTGGTGTCAGCAGCCTCGCTGTTGTCAGAAATTTTAGGCAATTTCGAGAGCACCTTGTCCCTCTCAAGCAATCGGCTCAATTTTGCAACACAATGATGGTGATGATTATGATCATTGTTGCCTTTTTCATCAACGATATCATGCTCTTTGTCGAGGTCCGTGCTCGGGTGGTCCTCCTTAAGAACTTCCTCCGTCACATAGGAGTTTCCCACATGTATGTCGACATGATTATTGAGTGGTTTTTTGGGTTTTCCATGCTTCTTGGTGTCGCTGAGTTTAGTGAGGGTTGCCTTTGATGGTACGGTTTCCTTTTATTTGGTGACCTTTCTCGCGTTGACGGTTCTTAAAATTTGGAATCTGTCAAGGGCATGTGACGAGGCCATCTTCACCTTGCCCTTGTTGGTCTTGGATGGTCCGGCACTTGCCATTCCGTTGCCCGTGCAACGAGCATGTGAAGAACTTTGTGAGGTTCATTCCACAACCTTGAGGAGGTGTCGCCTTCCAAAGTCACCTTGCTCTCACGATCGGTGAGGTGATTATAAATTTTATTTGTATCTCTCTCGGCCGTCATGGTCGACACAATCACTTGGTAGAAAAACACTATTTTTCTAAGCCGCCATGGTCGGTACAATCACGTGGATTCTTGCCAACACCATAGGCCGTGACTCACAGCACTAGGCCAGCCAAAATAAAATAAAAAATAAAAAACCAAAAAAATCAAACCAAGACCAAGAGACTACAAAAAGTTAAGCATCATTAAAAAAGGTGAGGAGGAGAGGGTCAAATCTAACTGAGAGTTTGTACCCTCGTACGCTCCTCCATCACTGTTCTTGTCTTTCTTCTTTGTCTTTTAGTCTTCCTTGGCCTCCTTTTGAGTGCTCTCGGCGTGTCTTGCACCTATGGAGATATCTTCCTTTATCCAGCGGCATTGGGGAAGCCACCAAAAATCTTCAAGGTGTCACCCTTCCTTTTTTTAGGGTGTTCTCATATCGTGAGTGCCCCTAGCCTTGTAAAGAAGCGCTGTCCCAAAATTTTGGATGGAGGAAGGAGGAGTCTTGAGGAGAGGGAAAGCGTTGGTGGTTTGGGGATGGACACTCCTCATCCCGTCCAAAAGAAATCGACCTAGTCCCTGGGGTAGTCGAAGAAGCTTAGAGGAGCTCACACAAAAAATGGAGTTCTCTAAAAATTTTCTAATGTAATTTATGATGCTTTAAATGGTTAAGTTTTTAACCACATACCCTTGTGTAGCATTTCTATTGCTGCTATAGCTCCTCGTAGCATTCTATCTCTTGTAGCCACGGAAACCGTCATACACTTGGTCGTGAGGGTCGTTCTCCTTTGATACCACTGTAAGGAGCGTGTCTCTAGCTCCTGTACTGAGGTCATCATCAGAGTTCATAGAATGGCATCCAGGGCTCGATTGCAGGATTTTTCCCTTCGCGTCATTATGAACAACCCGTGCAGGAAGACTTTGAGTGTTCGGATGTATCGGGCTTGTCTCCATCTCCTGCAGTGAGGTCTTTGTCGGAGTTCGCAAAGTGGCATCCAGAGCTTGCCAGAGGGGATTTTCCCTCCGTGTCACTCTTGAAGGCAATCGTCATAAATGATCCGTCCAGCGAGTCTAAAATATTTTGAGTCTCCGGAGGCCCATTTCCATTTTTACCTCATCTCCCTGTTTTGAGTACCAAACGAGTAGGGATATTATGTTGAACTCATACATTTACACTAGCTTTTGTTAAACAAAACTTGTACCAAACAAACTCAATTTTCTTTCCTTACGCGGCAGAGAAAAATTGACGTGTATGAGGCACACCCGACGATTTTGAATGGACGGTGTTCATCTCTCTCACACCTCTCTCTGTTGCTCTCTATCCCTTACTTCTCTTGCTTGAGGAGGTGGAGAGGAGAGGATGAGGAAAAGGGGTCAAGGCTAGAGGTCTCAGCCCTTGAGGCCTCACGCCCTCCTGGCCGCCGATCGAGCAACCGGCTTGATCAGCGGCCAGCAGGTGGCGGTCTGGTCACCTGACAGGCCATTGGCCGTCTAGCCGGCTGGCAGCCAGCTAGCCGATGGCCAGCGAAGTGCTGGCCACTGGCCAGGCCTTGCAATGGCAAGGGGTTGTGTCTAATCACCGCTTGCAACCACAATGAGGGAGGGCCGAACAGGCCCTACCGCTACATTCCTCCCCACTTATTATGAACCGTCCCAATTCATGACCAACAAGTAGGAGTGCCAGAGAGTGATTCATCATCATTGTGAAATAAAATTGAGGGTATGTTCTCTTGGAGTCGCACGGACACGCGATTACGAGCATCTATGCATTTGGGCTGCATATGGACACGTTTTGCCGTCCAGCCAGGAAATTCTACGCGATCGTAGACGACGTCAGCTCAGCTTGGACGTGTGAGACTACCTCCATTCTGCCATCCATCTGATTACTCTAGGGAAAACCGGACGATTTGTCAGGCCATCCCATTGCGTGCACGACCGCGACAACCCGTGCGACTCTAAGATAACATACCCTGATAAATTTAATCACCAGCTAAACAAGAACACGTGCATGGCACTTGTGCTGAAATTTTTCCCCTCCGCATGCCCAAGCGTGGCGCTGGGAGGCATCGATGAGCTTCCAGAAAGAGAAAAATCCACTCCGGAAGATCTAGAAGCTCAAGGATTGCTAGGATAATAAAATGAACAATTTCTCCTTTAAGTTGACGAGTCAGTGAATCCGATGGAAGTTGTTTCACCGGAATTGGACAAGTATCGAGGGAGATATGGCCTTCCAAAGTTGGGATGTGCGCATCGGCTCTGGGAGCCGGCTGCGACTCGAAATCCGGTGGATAATCGACCGGACCGAGTAACAAAAATACCATCTGGAGAAATTGCTCCGGAAGGCCTGCCGATGCATCCGGTGGATAATCCACCTGATCAGGTGGATCATCCACTGGATCCTCTAGTACAGGTTGTTACTGAGGGACTAAGGCAAAATCATGGCTCGACGTCCGAAACTCAGTAGTACGTTTTGTTACTCGGGGACTTGGTCAAAATTCTTACTGCAGGTCCACGGACAGGTTTCAAACCTTGTCACACCCCATCACCACACTCGACCCAAAAGTTGGGGAGGTACGTGAAAATAGTGCAGGGGACTCCTACACCACGTGCAATGGGATCTGCGCCTTGGGAAAGGCGCTTCGTACGTGAAGAGAGGCGCCACGGCGTGTGCGCACCATGGAACCGTTAGGCATTTCTGTGGTGGGTGAGACCTGCGATTCGGCAAGCGTAACTTGGGCTATGCTTGGCCCAATCGTGCGCGGTTTGGTGCGTTGGAAAGCTCATGACTAGCCCTATAAATGTTGCGATCATGTCTATGCTAAAAAACTAACGGAAAATGCCGTTATCTCCTTCGCAAACTGACTGTCTCTAAATTCCTTCTCACATAACTTGAGGCGACAAGAAAGCTCATGCTCAGTCTCAAATTCGCCCAAAGCAGAAGACGGAAACCACCAAGACACGGACAGAAAAACGTCCGGACCGCATCCCGTAGATTCCCTGGCAATGGGTTATGGGCCCACGGGTCTGATAGCCTCCATCGTTCACGCCTTCCGAAGCGCACGTGATTGTCATCTTGGACGTCGCCGTGAAGTTCTGAGAACCCGTCGGAGTAGAAGCTGTGCAAACGGCGCAGAAGGAGACGCAACCCATCCAGAAGTATGTGGGCGGCCCAGGCTTTGGGCTATGGAGGTGGCACTTTGAGCTGCACCTGGCGCATAAGGGGCTGTTGGAGGTCATGATGGGAACGGAAGTCCTCGTCGAAGCGACGGCGACGGAAGCGCAAATGGAGGCCTTCGCAAAGAATAACACGGAGGCGCTCATGCTGTTGATGTCCGGGACGGCCGAGTCGCAGTGGGCCTACTTCCAGGGCTGCAAGTTGGTAGTCAAAGCTTGGCAAAAATCTGCTCCATCCATCAATCCAAGTCACTGGTGAACAAAATATTTGCAAAGAAGCGACTCCTCACAGTGAGAATCGAGGAGGGAGATGATGTCATCTCCGCCATGCAGCAGACCGAGTCTCTCGACTCGCAATGCAATGACGTGGGGTGGAAGATCGACACCCAACTACAGGTGATGACCCTCCTCATGATCCTACCTGATAGTTGGGGCCCACTCATAACTGTCCTCAGAGGATGGTCGGAGGACAAGCTCACCTATGACGTGGTCGCAAAGTACATCAGCAAGGAGGGGCAGTGCCAGAGCTGCGGGGAGTCCTCATCTTTCTCATCGGCCCTTGTCACCAAAATGCGTGGTGGCAGAAGCGGGGGCAGAGGAAGCGGCGGAAAGGGCGACGGCAAGAAGGGCGCCAAGAAAGGTGCATGTCGCAACTGCGGCAAGGAGGGCCATTGGGCCCGTGAGTGCCCGGAGGAGGCAAAGGCCGACAGACAAAATAGCAAGGGCAGGTTGCTCCTCAAAAACAACAAGAACCACTTCCTCAAGAAGGCCAACAGGTAGTGCCTGGAGCACACCCAAGTCCAGAAGGTGGGGTTCGTCACCTACGAGAAGTCCTCCAAGTCCTCAAAGTCAAGCCGGCAGCGGGCCAAGGCGACGTGGAGGTGGAAGTCGTGGTGGGTAGTAAGAAGGAGCTGTGTACAATCCGTGATGTGCAGCACGTCCCCAGCTGGAGTGTCAGCCGCTTGATGGAAAAGGGGTATGGGGTGCTCTTCCACAAGAGAGGCGTAGTGGTGTGCATTGACGGCGACGGTGAGATCGTGCTAGAGGCGACGTGCGAGGACAGTCTCTACATCGTGGAGACCAAGGTGGTCCCCGCGGCATCCGACGTAGCAGATTCGCAGGAGCGCGTCGTCAACATGGCCAAGGGAGGAAGCCCTGATCTAGAGCTCTGGTATCGATGGTTGGGGCCTTTGGCTCCAGAAACCATGAAGGAGATGGCGAAGCGCGACATGGTGTACGGCCTCGTCATCGATGGTGCAACAGACGCGGCAGCAGATGCAGTAGTGTACAAAAAGTGCGAGCCTTGAATTTTGGGCAAGGCGCGGCGCAAGCCGTTCAACGAGAACGAGGCTCACGCAAAGGACCTGTTGGAGGTTGTGCACAGCGCCGTGTGTGTACCGTTCAAAACACCGTCAAACAGCGGCTTGAGATACTTCGTCAACTTCATTGAAGACTGCAGCAGAAAGCTCTACGTGTACTTCATGAAGCAGAAAGGCGAGGTCCTAGACCGGCTGAAGGAGTATGTCGCAGCGGTGGAGAGGCAGACTGGCCGGAAGGTCAGAGCGCTACTCAGCGACAATGGTGGAGAGTACATGGGCTGCAGTGGGTGGATGAAGCAGCAGGGCATCAAGTGGGAGTCCACTACGTCATACTCGCCACAGTCCAACAGAGTGGCAGAGCCGACGAACCAGACGCTGCTCAACATGGTGCGGACCATGCTTGTGGATGCAGGATTGCCGCGAGGGTTCTGGACAGAGGTTGTGCGTACAGCAAGCTACACCATCAACCTCACCCCAACAGTAGTGCTGAAGGGTAAGGGCTGCTGGAAGACGCCGTAGGAGGTTTGGAGCGGGCGCAAGCCAAACGTGGCGCACCTGAAGGTGTTCGAGTGCAAGGGACAAGCGATGGTGCAGCGGCACAGCGACGCGACAGCAAGCTGGAACCACGGGCAAAGCCGTGCTTGTTCCTCAGCTACAAGAGCGTACAAAAGGTGTATCGGCTCTGGGACCTGCGTACGCAAGAGATTATCCATAGCAGTGACGTCGAGTTCGACGAGCAGCAGAGCTTCAGCACCAGCAACAGCGACATGACCGTCGGGAACACTCCAAAACAGGGAGAGTGGTTCCAGTTCCTTGACTACGAGGAGGAGCCAGCAGACACGGAGGTCGATGATGCGGCGTCGGAGCACGGCAGTGTAGCAAGAGTAGTAGCTGACGCGAAGGACTCTGACGATGATGCAGCTGGGCTGGAGATCCAAAGGAATGATCCATCGAAGGAGGCACCGCGGGTGCCGAAGCGCGCACTCCCGGCGGAGTTTTCGTCGGGCGTTCGAGAAAAATACCCCGGACACGCCGCCCGTCCAGTTGATGGTTCACCAGAGCGGGAGGGATCCTCGGGGAGCCGTCTAGTCGATGATTCATTGGAGCGGGCAGAGTCGAAAGGATCGCGGCAGAGCGACGAGACGCCACCAAAACTGTCGCACCGTAGCGGGAGGAAGCGGAGAGCGGGGAAGTGTTTCGATGCAGGCACCTGTTGATGGATCGGCATGACGCGGTGCATGCTGGCTGCATCAACAAAACCAGCAACCATGCAAGAGTCGCTTGCACGGCCCGAGGGGAAGCAGTGGGACGCCGCCATCAAGTCGGAGTTGGCGTCTATTGCTGAAAATGACACGTGACAGCTAGTTGATAGGCCAAAAGACGCCAAGGTCATTGGCTCCAAGTGGGTCTTCAAGACCAAGTTCACAAAGTAAGGTGTGGTTGACAAGTACAAGGCGCGGCTCATGGCGAAGGGGTACGCACAGCGTAAGGGCAAGCACTACGATGAGATATTTACCCCTGTTGCCAAGTTCACAAGCATCCGGGCGATCCTAGCAGTGGCAACCGCAAAGGACATGGAGCTCCACCAAATGGACGTAAAGACGGCCTTCCTCAATGGCATCATCGACAAAGAAACCTACATGGAGGTGCCGGAGGGGGTGGAGGCGCCGGATGGCAAGGTGTGCAAGCTGCAGAAGTCATTGTACGGCCTAAAACAATCGCCCCAATGCTCGTACCAACAGATGGACAGCTTCATGGAACAACTTGGCTTCAAGCGCTGTGAGGCAGATCACAACGTGTACGTGTGGCACAGCAAGAAGCTCCATCAGATCGTCGCACTCTACGTGGACGATCTGATCTTATGCTCCTCCGACCTGCCAAGCCTACAGCAGCTGAAAGAGTAGCTGAGCAGTAGGTTCCAAATGTCAGACATGGGGAAGCTCGAGTTCTACCTCGGGGTGAGCATTACACGGAACCGGAGGACGCGCACGTTTGAGCTGGGACAGGCCAAATACGTGGCCGAGGTACTGAAGCGGTACGGCATGGAGGAATCCAAACCAGTGTGCAGTCCTGTCTCCACGACCTGTGAACTGAGTGCGGCAATGGCACCGTAAACAAAAGAAGAGCGGGAGGATGTGGTAGGGGTGCCCTACCAATCGGCGGTGGACAGCCTCATGTACGCCATGGTGGTGACTCGACGGGACCTGGCCTACGCGGTGGGCCAAGTGAGCAGGTACATGGCCGATCCAGGGCCACTACACTGGCAGGCGGTCAAGCGCATCCTCCGCTACCTGCAGGCGACGCGACACGCGCACCTGCGGTTCGACGGCAAAGGACGGACGTACTCTTTGTGCGTGGTCTGCTATACGGACGCAGACTACGCTGGCAATGTGGACAAGTGGAAGTCCACATCCGGCTACGTGTTCATGCTCGCTGGTGCAGCGGTCTCGTGGAGCAGCAGGAAGCAGGACTGCGTCGCCACCTCCACAGTGGAAGTAGAGTACATCACGCTGGCCGAGGCGGTCATGGAGGCGGTGTGGCTTCGCAGGTTGCTGGGGGAGCTGGGTGTGCCGCAGCAGGAGCCACTGGTGGTGCAAGAGGACAACATCGGCTCCATTTTGCTGACCAACAATCCGACGCAACACAGGAGGACGAAGCACATAGACGTGTGTTACCACTACGCACATGACATGGTCGAGAAGGGACAGGTGGTGCTCTAGCACTGTAGCACGCAAAACATGCTTGCGGATTGCTTGACCAAAGCGCAACCCGCAGACCGGCACCCGATGAGGGTGGCCGGGCTCGGGATGACCAGCTATGATGGGCTGGAGGGCGCAACGGAAGATGAGTGAGAGTATGCTGGAGCAGCGGGCATGGCAGGTGCAAGGGGGAGAATGTTGAAAATTTGCCCCTCCGCATGCCCAAGTGCGGTGCCGGGAGGTGCCGACGAGCCGCCGGAAAGAGAAAAATCCACTTTGGCGGATCTAGTGGCTCGAGGATTGCTCGAAGCCTAAAATGAAAAAGTTTTCCTTAAATTTGACGAGTCGGTGAATCCAATGGAAGTTGTTTCATCAAAATCGGACAAGTATCGAGGGAGATATGGCATTCCAAAGTTGGGGTGTGTGGAGCGGCTCTGGGAGCCGGCTGCGACTCGAAATCCGGTGGATAATCGACCGGACCGAATAACAAAAATACCATCTGGAGAAATTGTTCCAGAAGGCCTGCCGAGGCGTCCGGTGGATAATCTACCTGATCAGGTGGATCAACCACCGGATCCTGTAGTGCAGGTTTTTACTGAGGGACAGCCAAAATCATGGGTCGACGTCCGAAACTCAGAAGTACGTTTTGTTACTCGGGGACTTGGTCAAAATTGTGACTGCAGGTCCACGGACATGTTTCAAACCTCGTCACACGTCATCACCAAACTCGACCCAAAAGTGGAGGGGGTGTGTGGAAACACTGCAGGGGACTCCTACACCACGTGAAATGGGATCTGCTTTTGGGAAAGGCGCTTCGCACGTGAAGAGAGGCGCCACAACGTGTGCATACCATGGAACCGTTAGGCGTTTCTGTGGTGGGTGAGACCTGCGCTTCGGCAAGCGTAATTTGGGCTACGCTTGGCCCAATTGTGCGTGGTTTGGTACGTTGGAAAGCTCATGACTAGCCCTGTAAATGTTGTGATTATGTCTATGCTAAAAAAATAACACACAATGCCGTTACTCCCTTCGCAAACTGACTGTCTCTAAATTCTTTCTCACATAACGTGAGGCGACCAGAAAGCTCACGCTCAGTCTCAGATTCGCCCAAAGCAGAAGACGTAAACCACCAAGAGATGATCAGACAAACGTCCGGACTGCATCCCACGGATTCCTTGACAACTTGGACCTAAGCTGCAGGTTGTCGGTCATCACGGCTAGCGGCCTCTCCCCTTTAGGTTGGAGCATCCGTGCTACAACCATGTTGGGCGTTCCCAACCTTCTATGGTCGCTGTCCATGAATGCTGTCCTACGGGAATTTTGTTCACTTTTCTTGAATTTTGGTGGTGCCCCCTGCAAACGTGTTTATTTGTGTGAGCTACCAGCTCCCTCCACTACTCGTTTACCACCCCTATGGGCAACCGATATTTGGGCTCCCATGAATTATGTTCAAGTCCAAAACCAGCCCAATGAACGAGGTATTTGCTAAGAACATGTGACTGGAGTTTATGCTTTTGGTGTAGGAGGTCCTCCGCCTACGAGGTCTTCCGCCTACAGAGTAGGCGGAGGACCTCGTATTATCTGTCGGCAATAAGGACAACTCGTGGTGGCTGAACGACCCCGTTTGTTGTGTATGGAGCTCGTTGGCTCACATGAAACATCTATTGTACTGAATGGCTACATGAAATTTTGTGACAAATGAATGAAATGTTTGAAATAAAGAGTGTTAGGGGTAAATTAATAATACATAAATACAAAATACCCGGGTTGTATTCCACACAATGACAGATTAATTTTTGTATGTGTTCGTGTTTGACTCCGTCTGTGGCACATACGTTTGAACTCTCGATTTTGAAATCTCGAGCAAAGTCACATCGTGTCATGCGTCTTAGTCTTCATGCGTATGCGCCAAGACCAAGACGCCCAGGAGTGCACGTCAACGTGCGCTCCGGCGTGCACCGTTACTTACAGGCTGGCTGCACGGTACGATTCACCACTTCCACCCTCAAACACCTCCATCACAACCTCCAGCTGAGCACCACCTACTCCTTCACCATGGACTCCACGGACACTCCCTTCAAGGTGGACATCACCACCTTCTTCCATCCCGTTTCTGCCGAGGAGTACATGGACCAACTGCAACATAGCGCGGAGCAGAGCAAGAATCTCCCTGTGTGTCCGAAGCCACCGAAGCGACGTCCGGGCAGGCCCCCCAAGGTCGTCGATGTCCATGTATTCACGCAGGCGGCCATGCCGCCATCCTCGCATGCGGCTTCTGCCGCTCCTGACTGTAAGCAGCCAATGGTCCTTGACTTTGGCGACGATGATGAGGAGATGGAGCAGGACATTGATGAGCTTGGCAAAAGAAACAACAACCCATCATCGGCATCCCCGTCCGCATCAACCACCCCCTCCAAGCGCCAGTACCATGACTGGTTTGTGGAGGGCCACATGCATATCATTCATGCTGCAGTGTCCGATGTGAAGCATGCAACATACGGCGAGGCGTTGCACTTCTTGCGCACGGTGTATCGCCAGCCTCGTGGGTACTGCCTGTACGACGAGCTGAACGACACGGCCATTTGCCGGTGGTACTGTCCGGACCGTCCTCGCAAACTCCAGGACCGCTACCGCAAGCTCATGGCAAGCAGTCCTGCAATGCCGCTCAAGCCTGGCGATTTTCGCAACAAGCGCAAGCACGGAGGACGTGGACGGCCAGGCTACTTTGTGAAGCCGCCCAAGCTGAAGGCAAACATTGTCACGAAGCAGCCCAAGCTGAAGGCGCAAGGCGCTCCACTCAACGCCACCGTCATCCGCCAGGCTATGCTCTGAGTCGCCCGCGATGAGGGCGTCATGTAGCTGGATGGCAAGCCATTTGAGCGGCTTTTTTCGCCTGTGTTCTGCCGTGCATTCGTGCAGCGTGAGCTGAAGTGGGTTTGGCGCCGTGCAACTTCTGCTCCTCAACGCGTGCCTGCTGATTGGCCACAACGATGTGAGCAGATGTTCCTCCGCACCGCGGTCTACATGAAGCTGTACAACATCGACGAACGCTTCGTCATCAATGCGGACCACACGGGGGTCCAGCTGATCTCCTCCCTTGACAGCACCTACGCACTACTGGGGTCCAAACACGTCCCCGTTTTTGGACGTGACGACAAGAGGAGCATCACCACAGTGCTCACGACAACCCTGGCAGGGGAGACGCTCCCCTGCCAGGTCATCTGGGTTGGATCAACTGAGAGGTGCCCCCCAGACGATGTGCATGCGGACAAGGCGCTGAAGCAATACGGGTGGCAATACACGCACACTCCCAACCGGTTGGCAAGCACGGAAACGACAATGGAATGGTTCGCCCACATCCTTGATCCATGGTACGCTTGCAAGTTTGCAGAGGCTGGGACTGAGTACGGCAAGACCACGGTGCTACTCATCCTCGATGCATGGAAACCCTATGCATTGGGGATGTTCCAGTCGTGGGTGTTGGAGCAGTACTCATGGGTGAAGCTCGTCTACATCCCCAGTGGATGCACAAGCAAGGTCCAACCCCGCAATGTCGGACTGCAAAAGCCCTCAAGGACAAGCTTAAGGAAGGGTATTCCACCTTCATGGAGTACACCCTCCTTGACCCATTCTCCATCGACCTCGACATGAAAATAGTGAAGGAGGCCGCAGCTGGCTGGCTTCTGCAAGCATGGCTCGGCCTCGTTCAGAAGCCTGAGCTCATCAAACGTGCATGGGCTGCCACTGGCTTCTCCAAGATCGTGCAGCGCAACTTCTAGGAACGCGCAGCTAACGACATGCTGACGATTCTGTGCAACTCTACAGTGAACGGCTTCGAAGAGGATTTTTTTGAAATCCTTGCCTCTGTTTAGGACTCAATGTACTCTGCTTGTAAAATTAAAGTAATATTTCATTTACTACATGTCCCTTTGCCTCCATGCACGTCCACTCCCCGCCGTTGTGTAGCACTTGGCAATGACCGCGGTGACATCCGCGGTCAATGCCAAGGACTCGACGGAAATAGGTGACTTGACCCCGAACCTGCGAAGAATAAAGAAGAACAACACATGGTCTGGAAACCAATTACACACAAATGCAAAAAAAAGGTAATTGCACACAAATATAAATAAACCCTAAAAAACTATTTCAAAAACCTTTTACATAGCAGTACGGTATTTGTGTACTCCGAAAGGAGCAATTGGTATGCCACTGGTCTGATGCGTGCCACGATTTGAAACTGTCCAACTAACTTTGATAGAAGTTTTTGTGCCCCTGGCAACTTCAGCCGAAGATTCTTCGTGCCAAGTAGCACTTTATCACCAATGTCAAAGGGGACCTCACGATGACTTTTGTTGACATATGCCTTTTGTTGTTGCCAAGGAGCTTGAAGGTGACCCTTCGCCTCCTCTAACAAGGAGTCTATGCGCTTCAAAAAGGCTTGAGCAGAAGGAACTTGTCCTCCTATACTCCCAATCTTCACCAATGAAGAGAGCACCACTAGATGTTGACCACTTTTTAGCACGGACGGTGTGAAGTGCATGGACCCGTTCACCGAGTTGTTTACTACAACCTTTGCCAGTGCTAGGAATTCATCCTAGTCATTCATTGTAGGTTCCACATACATGCGAAGCAGCTAATCTAGAGAGTGATTCATGCGCTTTGATTTTTCGTCATTTTCAGGGTGAAACACACTAGATTTTGTGACTCGTTGCCGAAGTACTCGTACCAAAACTTACTAGAATTTTTTCTATCTCGATCAGAGATGATGCACAATAGCAAGCCGTGGTACTTCACAACACTCTTGAAGAAGAGGCGAGCAGTCTCCTCTGCATTCACATCAGTGGTTTTTGGAATAAATTGTGTTATATTCATAAAAAGCTCCAAAAACATTAGTATTGAGTTGTGGCCACGGGCCATGTCCGGGAGACCAATAATAAATTCCATGCTGACGCACTCCCATGGAGTCCAAAGAATGGGAAGCTGTGCAACAAGTCCACCAGGTTTTTATGACTAGCCTTGCTCCGAAGACATGGGTCCCATGTCATGTAATACTGAAGGACATTAACACTCCATCTTGGACGTGAATAGTGGTTTGAGAGTGTCTGTCTGGCCTTTTGGAGTCCCACATTACCTACGACAGGTGGGTGGTTTATTTACTCAAAGGTCTTCCGAGTCCAGTGAACCACATTGTTTTCCGTACAAGAAGATTCCTACGACCTCCACTAACCCATACTTGTCAAAGATTCTGAGAGTATTGAAACGAAGAATCCCATCTGGATGCTATTTACAAAACCGTTGTAGTGGATAATCTCTCGAGGTGGTTGTAGTAGAGGTGGAGGGGGATCTAGTTTTTTCATTGATACTCTAGCAATGGCCATAAAACACCCACCGATCTTTTTTGTTGCCTCACTTTCCACAGGCTGTTGGCTTAGTAGATCGGCCACGTTGATACATCCTAGCCAATATTCCTATGTTAACAATTATCGGCTCAGGTATTTGCTCCAACGGGCCTATCTTCTTGACACGTTTAGTTGCATTTGGAAAACATATCAATCAGATTCGCTGATGGGAGAGACAAGGTTTGGTGGCTACGCAAGGCCTTGTACGGCCTCAAGTAGTTGACACGCTGTTGGAACATGAGGACCTCTTCTACTCTTGATAGGGGCGGTTTCAGTTGTAGCACAGTCAATCTGATGTTCTTTCTTCGTGCATCGTCTGAGCCATTTGTGGCTGTGTTTGTCTATGTCCAAAAATTTCCTCGTTGCCTCACCCAGTCCTGCCGCTGTCATGTCATTCAAGACATTCCTGCAGTCCAAGTACAAGATGAAAGATCCTGGCCAGGCTTGCGTCTTCTTGGGTATGAATTTTGAACACAAACTTCAGTGCTGCACTCTACATGTGCACCAGGCAGCATACATTTGCAACCTTGGAGAACGTGTTGTTCTCACTGCTGGCAAAGGCTCCCACTTCCATGACGCCTGCAGGTCAGTGACTGCTGAAATCTATCGACCCACCACAGATGACAGGAGATGACACTGATAACCGAAGTATGATTGGATCTCTCATGTACCTCACCACCACCACACGTGCTAACGTATCTCTTACAGTCAAATTTCTGGCCCAGTTCTCACAGCAACCTTGAGAGAGACTTCTAGAGGCTGGTCTCTGTGCCATCCGCTACACGCTCTCTATAATTCACACTGGACTGTACTATTGTGCACGGCCCTCTGTCATATTTGACAGATACACTGACAGTGACTGGGAAGATAAAAATGATGTACACAGTTGAAGCAGGAATGCACGTATCAGAAGAATGTGACTGCTGTGTTGTGGAAGAGCAGAAAACAGGGATGTGTGGTATGCAGCTTGAGCAAGGCCAAGCATGTTACAGTTGGCGCAGGTACGTGTGAGAGTGTGCGGCTTTTTTGTTTGTTGAAACAGTTGTGTGCGCTCATCTGTGCCATCACCCTACGATGTGACAACCAAAGCACAAAGGCAATTGCTGAGCATGGCAGCATGCACCATTCCCACACAAAGAATATCAACACCGAGCATCCCTTTTTATGTGAGCGCATCACTGCCGGTGAAGTTCAGGTCGTCCAGGTAAAAACATGTCAGCAGCTTGCAGATTCTGTCACCAAAGTGCTTAGCAGTGGGATGTTCAAAGCTGCTGTGCATGCATTTGGCCTTCTACATGCTCGTGATATGACTGAATGATGTTTCATGTGTTCCTCTTGAGTTCATGATATCTCTACTTCCTGTACTTGTGAGGCATGTGCGTCTCTCCTAGTATCAATCTGCTGTGCACGTGGGATGTTTTTTCTGTAGGTCATGGAGAAGTATTGTTCTGAACTGGTGACGATGCAAGTGACCTCCTGACTCTTTCCACGCGCACATCACACAGGTGAACGACACACATGGAACTCTCATCCATCACGGTGTTGAGCGCATTGGTGGATTATGTGGCTGGGATGTCTCCTCCAGAGTGCAAGGATTTTCCTGCGCAGACAGCCCATACTTGAGCTCAGCCCACGTGTGGTGGTCATGGGTGTGCCGATGGAGTTACACTCCATATTGTAGTGGTAGAGCACCTCGTGCACGTACTTTGCCTGTCCCACCTCCAGCGTGCGTGTCTTGTGGTCCCTCTTGATGGCAACACTGAGGTAGTACTCGAGCTTTCCCATGTCGGTCATTCTGAACCAACCGCCCAGCTGCCACTTCGGGTTCACCAATTCCTCCATGTCCAATGACACAAGGATGAGGTGATCCACGTAAAAAACCACAATCTGGTACAACCCGGGCTGCTTCCGCACGTGCACGCTTTGATCCGCTTCCCAATGCTTGAAGCCAAGCTTGGCCATGAACCCGTCCATTTTCAGCAACCACATGAGCGGCACTTGATTCAACACGTAGAGTGCCTTGCGAAGCCGGCAAACCTTCCCTGGTGGCACATCCACCCCCTCCGGCACCTCCATGAGGACCACCTTGTCCAGGTCGCCAAAGAGGAATGCGGTTTTCACGTCCATTTGGTAAAATTCGTAGTCGTGCGCCGTAGCCACCGAGAGGATGGAGCAGACGGAGACAAAATTCGCCACCTGTGTGAAGGTCTCATCGTAGTGTTCACCCTTCTGCTGGGCGTACCCCTTCACAACCAGCCGCACCTTGTACCGCTCCACCTTCTCCTCCTTGGTGAGCTTCTTCTTGAAGATCCGCTTAGAGCCAATGATTTTTGCGCCCTCCGGCCTGTCGATTAGCTGCCAAGTACCATTCTCTTCATGGGAGGCAAGCTCAGAATTTATGGTTCCCTCCCACTCAGCCCCATCGTTCCACTACAATGCCTCCTTGACGGTCTCAGGCTCCTCTTGCGCAAGGAATGCTCGAGCGAACCCAGTCCAGATGTCCTCCGCAGCATCATACCTTTTGCCGTCCTCCTTGCACGTCCGCTTCTCTGAGGCTGTTGCTGTTGAGGCTGCTGCTGCTGCTGCTGCCGCTACCCTATCGCGACGCCACTCACACTGTTGGCCTACTCCCCCTCTCTCAAAGACCATGGAGATGCGGGCTCACTCCTCGCATCCTCATTCAAATCCATTTTTGTTTGTGATTCGGACTCATCGTCCGACTTGGCTGAATGTAAATCAGCTGCTCCCCCATCCCCCGGATGGTTCCTGCCAGTTGGAGCTGCTTGGAAATCATCCTCTTTTGCGTCCTCCAATGTCTCCCCCTCGAGGAGTGGCAGCCACTCCCCACGCTTGGAGAGACCCACATCCTTGTTCTTCCAACGGCCGTCCTCGTCGAACGTGATGTGGTGACTGTTCACAATCTGCTGCCTCCGCGGGTCAAAGAGCCGGTACGCCTTGCTCCTGCTCTTGTACCCGATGAAGATGCATCGGCGAGTCTGCGGGTCTAGCTTCTCCCGCCCCTCCCGAGCCTGTACAACAGCAAGTGCAATGCAGCCAAATGCATGGAGGTAAGCCATAGTTGGCTTCCTCCCACTCCACACCTCTTGTAGCATCTTCCACACCTTGGACTCTGCGTCTTTTGGTGGCTTCGTCAATTTTTGGTTCATGATAAATGCTGATGTCCGTGCCGCCTCGTCCAAGTACCACTACGTGAGGCCGGCATCGCTCAACATGGACTGGACCATGTTGAGGATGGTTCAGTTTGCCCTCTCGGTGACACCATTCTGCTGTGGAGAATGCGGCATAGTTCTCTGCCTCACAATCCCCTTGCTCTTCATCCAAGCCGAGCAGCCCTCGTTCTCGCCGCCATTGTCACTCCGGAACGCCTTCACCTTCAACTCCATTTTCCACTCCACTGCTGTCACAAACTCCTGCATGCACGACAAGACGTCGCTCTTCCTCTTGATGATGTAAAGGTAGAGCTTGCGGCTGTGATCGTCAATGAGACAAAGTGGTGAGCACCCCCGATGGAGCTCTCGAATGGTCCGTACAAATCTGTGTGCACCACTTTCAACTTCGATGATGCACGCGTCCCTTTGCCATCAAATGGCTACCGTGTCGCCTTGCCGATCACGCACGGCTTGCACACGGCATTCTTGGCTGCGTGGAGGCTCTTGACACCAAGACCCTGCACCACTTCCTTCTTTTCAATGTCCCTCACAGTTGAGAGAGCAATATGACACAAGCGGCGGTGCCAAAGGTACAGGTCTCCATCATCCTTCTTCGCGAGGTGGGCAATGTTGGACCCCGTCCGGCTGCCGAGGATCTTCGTACGGAACAGGTACAAGTCATCCTCTCACTTTCCATGTGCAATCACCTGGCCGTCCCCCTCTTTCTGGATGATGGTCTCCTTCTTGTCGAAGAGCACCTCGAGCCCCTTGTCGGTAAGGCAGCTCACTAACAGCAGATTTTCCCCAAAGTTGGGCATGTAGAGCACACCGTGAATTGTGCTCATGACAGCTTCTCCATCCACATCCACCTTGATGCGAACGTTGCCTTCACCGGTAGCCAACTCTGTTGTGCCATTGGCCACTGTCATATACCGCTCCGAGGCGCCATAGGTGATGAATGCTGCCCGCTTGCATTGTCTGTGGCAACCCGATCCGGAGTCAATCACGGAGACTCCCGGATCTGTCAGGTCGGCAGACTCTTTTTCCATCATTGCATGGCCGTCCTTCTTTCCAGATTTCCCCGGCTGGTCCAACTTCCTGTTAGGGTAATTGTGTAGTGGCCTTCATTGCGACAGACATATCACTCCCCCTTCTTGTCACCTTTCTTGGTGTCCTGCTTGGCACCCTTCCCCTTCTTGCCTCCCCCTCCACCTTGAGGGTGGACGGCATTGGCGGAACTTGATGTTGCCCCGCTCTCTCTCCCATCACGCCACATCCATTCATTGCAAACGTACTCAGCCACCTTCGGGTACTTCAGCTCATCGGCGGACCAGCCGCCTATGCAGTGATCATGGGACTCCAACTCTCCGGCAAGGCCAGGAGGAGGATCATGGCTTGCAGCTAAGGGTCGACCTTCCATCCAGTGGCTACACACTTGGCAGTAAGGGACTCGATCTTTTGTAGGATCTCCATGATGTCGTCGCCTTCGTTGGCTCGCAGGGTGACGAGTCTCTTGAAGACAAAGAGCTGGTTAGCAACGCTGCTGGACTGGTAGATGGAGCAGTTTTTCTTCCGGGCCTCCACAGCCTCCATACATCCTTGAATCAGTGTGTGCTAAGTCGGAGCTAGCGCTAACAACAACAAGGTAAGCGCCTTCTTGTTGCGCTTCTTGTACTTATCCACTTCCTCTTCTTACGGTAGCTGGAGAGACTTTTTCTTCACCCTTGACCAGCTCAAGCAGGCCCTTGTCATTGAGGTAGACCTCAAACTTTCACCTCCACAAGGGAAGCCAATCCTGTTGAACTTTGAGACTGCGCCGATACTCTCTTGCTCGGTCGTTGTCATGGCGCATGGCATCAGCGTGAAATTTGTAGAGCTAGGGTCCTTCTAGGGACGTGGTTCCATAACCCTTTGTTGCCAGTAGTGGGTGTGGATGCACCCTCAAGGATGCCTAGCTCTCACTGATGCACACTGCCAATGTTTGGGGCAGCCAATGGACACCTTTGGTGAAGAGTGTGGAGCACAAGGGTCACGGATGTGAGTGGGAAGAACACATATCATACAGTAGAGCTGAATTGAAACACATGTTTTGCTCCTTTGTATAGTAAGTTTACATCATATCCTTTTTTGCCTACAATCTAAGCTTATTAACGCATCCAAGCATGCCCAGATTGGAGCAATAGGGCCCCTGTTACGGCCGTCAAAGTAACCCTTGGTGGAGCCGCCCACCTTGCCTTGCATGCTAGGCAACGGGAGGCGCTTCGACAGTGACCCGTCGGAGCGGCTTTCCTCATCTAGAAGTCAAGGAGAATTTTATCCTACTCAAGGAGGTCTCTCTGGTCACTTCCTTCGTGGCCCTGGTTCATTTGGTGCTCATTGGAGACGAACCCGGATCACTGGCAGTGGATTATCCCACCACCCATGGAGGGTACCAGATTCCACCCGTCCAACACCCAAACTTTGGGCTAGGCTAACTTTCTAAGTACTCACTCAAATTGAGGGATTCAAAGCTCGATCTTGCATGGAAAAATCCAAGCAATCCAAATCTACAGTCAGAACAGGCGTTCGACTACTCACCAGTGGTTGAACCAGGGACTACGGTCAACGGCACTCGTGGCAAGGAGCACACCATGTCAACATAACCTTTTGATCCCTCCAAAAACCAGAAGAATGATTTGTCCAAATGATCAAACCACAATCTTCTGGATGTAGTTTCATTTCTTCATTTCGATTCCCTCCAGTCACCCCTGTTTCTCCTTCAAAGCCATGTTGTACATGAATTGGGTGTGGAACTACGTTCCTCACGATTCTCTTTTGCATGCTGTCACCCCTTTTCACTACTGGCAGGGTCTCTATTTAACCTTTTTCTAGCCCACATGTGGAGGATTTTTTTCCATGGTCTGTGTCCTCAATGACCACAGCAATAGAAAAAAAATCCAATTGTGGTATTATTTCTTTCTTTCTTGGGATCTCCATCCTTTTGAATGCATGGAACTTCTAAGACCCTTTGTGTCATTTTTTTTGTTGGGATCCTCTTTTATTTGAGAATGTGTTTGAGCTCAATCGAATTCATCTTGCCTCCCGCAACTCCAGGCCCACTTTGCTGGTTTGGGAGAGGTTATTTGCCAATCTCACCTTTTTATCATCCTCACAGCCATCTTGTTCAGGTTGATACAGTGCCTTCTGCATCATCCTCCTCCCTGGAGTCTCCATTCAACTTCAAGGTACCCTCGTGCTCCTCTCCTCAGCTGTCATCTCCATCTCGTCCAGTTTCTCCCACGCATATGTCATCTTTAGCGTTGTATCCCCTGCTTGTGTCCTCATCACTGGACTCACCCCTGTCTCTGTTTTCCTCCCTCGGCTTACCTCTTGTCACCCCTACTGTGTCTTCCATGTTGGTTGGCTCCACTGGATTCTCAGTTAATTGTACGCTGGCAGTGTCTGCCTCTTCCCTTGTGCTACAAACTACATACCTTGTGAACTCACTGTGGCAAAGCTTTATCAATAGTGCATTTTTCCCCTGCTAATGTATTTCCCATTCGTGCAGATGGTCTCCCCCCTTTTCCCTTACACCATGACATCATCTCTGTTGACCCTGACCTTCGGGCCCTTAGTCTTGCCGTCGACTCCCCAGACAGCCATGACACACGTGTCAACCACCGTGGCACTCATTTGAGATACTCTCTTGTAGCTGATGCGTTTGATGAGGCTATTGATTTCTCTGTTCCAGGCTATGTTGCTGCCTGCGTTTCCTCTAGTGGCCTCTTCCCCTTTGCCTAAGAGCGCACTTTTCTCTGTGAGGCCTTCCTCTGCAGGCTCTTCTATGTGGGATTCGTCAATGTAGGATGAATAGAAATGTTTTTCTACACATAATAAGATTAAGACTTTTGACCTACTCACTGGCTGAATGTTGTCTCCACTCTGTAGGTTTGCTGTCGCATATAAAAGGTTGATGGATCCATTGAATGATACAAGGCCAACCTGATGACCAAAGGATTTGCTCAGGACCTATAACTACACTTTCTGCTGGATCAACCTACGTCCCTCTATGCCTCTTGAAATCGTGACCAAAAGAGGATGAATTATTACATCCCTAACGTACAGGAGTCCCCTAACTCCTAGAAAGCTTCCTAACCTTGCTGCCGCTGATGTGGCAACGCCTTCAAGTCAGCTGATACACTAGCATGCAAGTAGGTGCAAGAAACAGTGAAAGGTTAGGCAAGAAAGATGCATAAAGTCTCATAAGCTCCAATAGCTAAGTAATAAAGAGATAGATGATAACTGAAATGCACACAGCATAAATACCTGTCGTTGCACAGGGCAGGTGACGCACGCAGTAGTATGAGTTTGTCCTGAAACCGGCCCCAAAACCACTGTTTTGGCCGTATGTCTGTGCACAGGCATCCAAACACAACACTGTCTGAACCTAGAAATGCAAAATCTAAAGCCAAATGCTACAACTGGCCATACAAACAGGTCCGGCATCGAACTGTGGACACAACATGAAAAACATGCAAATCGGGCTCAAAAGCCAATCCACCTAGACAACTCTCAAAATTGTAGAAAATCTGCAAAGTGTCCTGGCAAGCAGCCAGGCCATTGTGGCAGCTTTCTGGCATCTGCTCACGGATGGGGCGACCACCCATCTGTGCGCTGATGCCATCTGGGTCCGCACCACGGATATGTACAAGCATGGATATGATTGAGTGGTCACAGTAAAATACACAAATAGACGGAGACAGCTCACATCACAACACTCCCCTGTCACACAATGGTGTGCATCTCATACACGTGTAGAACTGAAACAAATATGCAACGAGATGATCGTCAGCCAATACGCTCACACTCCACTCTCAGCCATCCTAAGGAGAATGGCAAAGCCCGACAGAGTGAATGGCCACCATGAACTTTCCGCGCTCCAATGCCCTTGTCAAGAAGTTAGCCTGATGAATGTTCGTGCTGATCCAGATAGTAGAGATAAAATGTCAACCAGAGAACTCTAGTTATCACAGCCTCTTGAGTTTAGGGTTTAGGGTTTAAGGTTTAGGGTTTAGGGTTTGTTTAATTTCTGGATCAGTCGCCTTCGAGGGAGAGCTCTGAGTGGCTGAGATACACGCCTCCGGACTCAACCTGACCACAACAAGGTCGACTGCGACATCGCAAGCGACCAAGAAATTTCAGGAGACCAACTCGTGACCGACAAGGCGCCCTCGGTGCACCTTAGTGTAGTCCATCTGGAGACTAAGTCAAAGGGCCTGCATGCCAAGCTTGCCACTCTGAACACCGTGAGTGGGGTGTCGAGGTGCTGAGTTGGCTGTCCGCTGAGCCATGGAGGCCATGGATCAAAGATGACCACAGGGCTCACAAGAGTAGCCCAGAGCTGAGGAGCTCACCTTTGGATGCACAAAAACTGGCTGGTCCACAGTCACAAGAGCTTCAGGAAAACAGGGAAGGAGAGAGGATGCAGGAAAATCATAGACAAGTGCTAGCTTGCGAACTGGGGAAGCAGGTGTACGCAGAGGACCAGGTGTGACTGGAGAGATTGCCACTAGCAAGAGACCAGATGTGCCGGAGCAAACTCGCACAAGCATAAAAGTAGGTGTGCAAACGAGGACCGGAATTGGCACAGAGGCAGGTGTGCCAGAAGAGACTGACACTGGCACAGGAGTAGGCGTGCTAGGACAAACTGACATTGGCATGGAAGTAGGTGTGCCACAGGGAACAGACGAGGCCACTGGAGAGCCAGTGAAAATGGCCAGATCGTAATCAGCCGGAGACCGGTCTACACGTGAGGAGGCCCGGATGGACTCATCCGTAGGTCTAGACTCCTCCATATTCTGGGAAGCCACAAAAAGTGGAACGTGGTTGGTGGCCACTGACAGAATGCTAGACAAGTCCTAGTAGGTGAGAGCCTCCAAGAACAGAGTGTTTGGACTATCGACAATGCAATGAAAAGCGAGGTCCTTGAAGAGCTAGGCCTTTGAATGCAAGAAAATATAGAGGAAGGCATACATGCGACCCCGAGGTGAGACCTTGGATCCTTGCTATGCCTCGGTGTACCAGGCATAGGCTAGGGATCTCCAAATGCAAGCAAGACAGAGGTCAACGTAATGGCTGAACCATAGCTCGTACGGCATGAAATGGTCTGAAAGAGGACCATGCGGTAGGCTGTTCCAGACCCACTCATGAAACCCCTAAAACAGAAAGGAATCCAAAAGACCACACTCAGAATGCACAGCACGGACCGCATTCTCCATGGTGCATTTCCAATGCTCAGACACGCCGTTCTGCTATGGTGTAAGAGGGGCAGAGAGTTGGTGAAAAATACGGTGCTCAGCATAAAAGATGTCCATCTTATCCAAGATCCAAGTAGACGAGGGTCTGACAAGACTAGCGCTCAGCCATCACCAGCCATAGGCAGACTGCCAGGGCGGCATCACTCTTGTGGCGGAGATTGTAGACCCACTCATCTGGTTGAATTCATCAGTCAGGGTGAGGATATATCTCCCATGATCTGAGAGATACAAAACAAGAACCAGACCGAGAATGTCCGAGTAGACCAACTCCAGCGGATGCAATGCCTAGGAAGCGGATCAGAGTACTTGCAACGATGCATCACAACCTGAGCGCAGAAGAGACATTTGGTCTTGGGCGGCTTCTCAAAGGAAGCCAAGTTAAGACCAAGGACTCATTTACTACGAATGTGCTTGGATACATTTTCTGATCTCTCACGGTAAATGTAGCAATATAGCAAACGTTGGTGTGGTGGAGAGAGAACATCAGTGACCAACACATGCACAGATGCACAGGAAGGAGAGGAGGTAGAAAGAGTGCAACAAAACACACGATAAAGGTCATCGACATCTGATGCATGAAGAACAAGGGCACGAGTATCGAGAGCAGTCATAGTGGCAAAGTCAACAGAGTGCTCCAAAGAGAGACCCATACTGGTGCAAGCATGAACAGACATCAATTTACGAGGAGCTAGATGGACCATTGAAATGCACCACCCTCACACCCTGGACAGCCAATGACTGACCAGACCCTGTGTGCATGGACCGAACTGACGCAACGAGACAAAGAACCACAAAGTTACCCCGATGACAGGTCATGTGATGGATGGGTCCGGAGTTAATGATCTAAGCACCACTTATCTCACGACCTGTCCTCGACATAGAGCAACATGCCACTGAGAACTCTGCCTCTGTTTGACGCTCAGAAGAGGACTCGGGAGGACAAAAAATAACACAAATCTGTGACTTGTCAAGCCATTAAGCAGTACCAGGTCCACCATTATCACAGCTGACTTAACTCCTCCACAAGCATCATCATGGGCAATGAGCACAACAGGAAAAACTGTTTGTGGACCAACGGCTGTGACAACATACTCACACCTCCTTGAGTACGTAGTACGAGCAGCTGGAAAAGGTCCACAATAGTGCGATCCCGGAGGTCCCGACCAATACTGACACCTTCAAAAGTGACAATGTTTGTTGCTGTCATTGTCACGACACGACGCGCCCATGTGTTGTTGGAAGAAATCTGTTGTGTGCGTCCATCATGTACGCATCTACTCCATCTGTATCAATGTTATTTCTGCAATTCTCACCTCCTCTACTTCACTTCATTCTCCCGAGCCGCCTTCTCGTGCCTCACGACAGAAGCAGGACGCCGCTCGGTGTCAGGGCATCGGACACCGCCGTTCAACCTGCTTTTTGGTCTTGAGCCAAATGGTGGAACAAACCAACACTCTTCTGGCACCATCAAATGTTCTTGCTTCCTCCAGTTTTCCTGCTCGTCGGTCTCGAGCCAACTGGTGGCACAAGCCATCACTCCTCTGTCCCCGGCGGAACCGGTTGCTTTCTCGAGCTTACTCTTGCTGCCCCTCATCTGCCGCATCTTCTCCATCCGCCTCTTCATCTGTTCCTCATCTGCATCTTCTGCCTTTCTCAACATCAATATCTACTCCCTTTCATCCCCTGCCTCCTTCAGTTCATGATCAGACATCTTCAGCTCCCTCATTAGTCTCATCAGTTTCATCATCTCCATCATCATCTTCATCATCAATCATTGTCAATCAGAGCACAAGGATTTTCCCCTGCACCCAGTTCATCAATCAATCCTCCTCAATCCGCCGCTATTATCATCTTCAGCATGGCATGAGGATCTTCCCGGTCAAATTGTCATTCTCGTGACGACCTGCACTCACACCATTCTCCTCAGCGCACGCGGCTCGCCCTTGCACCCAGCTTTCATCATCAAAAAATCCTCCTTTGCTTTGCTTCATCAGCCTCTGCGGCCAGCACAAGTATCTACACGAGCCAGCTACCAATCTCGCAGGGGCCTGCACCCACACCAGCAGCAAATTGTCTCGTGGTGCTTTCGCTCTCGCCTTCCTCTTGCCCCATTTTACTCCTTTCCTTCCTCGCACATGAGGCTCGCCCCTGTGTCCAAAATCATCATCAATGCCTCCACAGCCATCCTCTGCCGCTGCTTGTCCTCGTCTGCAAAATCATCCCTCCTGCTCGGCACTTGGATCCACCCGGTCAACCCGCCACATTCTTGGTGACCTGCATCCACGCCATTCTCTTCTTTGCACACCTTGCTCCACTCTTGCATTCCCAACATTTCAGCACCATCACTATTACTGCTACCCATCATCTCCTAAGGGGCCATGCCTAGGAGAATGAGCTCTCCATGGTATCCCCTTGGACGATCATCTTCTCAAGGACCCTCTTCCAGGCACCCTTGACGAATCAACGATTCCACTTGGCACTTCCAACCGTCAAACAGACCATGAGAAACAGTTCAGCTGCGGCCCTTCTTTGTGTTTAACCATCAATGAAGACGATGTTTTTTTTTTACTGTTCCACACCAAGCGGGCTACGAGCAGGGCTTGTTGTTCATCTTCCAAATTGCCTATGGAACTCCCTCCAGCTGTACAGGATAATGGTTCCCAATGCTTGCAGGAAGGTCGTGGAATCACTCTTTTGCTTCCATAGTCTTGAGAGTTGTTGAACTACCATAAGTAGAGAATTAAACTCTTAATGAACATAGGGAGAATCCAAATCCCACAGTTCAATACCTGACAGGTACTCCTTGGTCTTCTCAACTCCATATCCCTTCTCGGTACGGATTGGGAAGAAGCTCTCCCAAAAGAGGCCCTCATCGTCACCACTCACCACTCGCTTCACCCACTTATCCTACAATCACACGAAGGATTCTCAGAGCTGGCAATCTCTGTACCTTGCCTTTACACCACATTCTCTTTGGTGTTGACTTCAGGGGGGCTGTTGGAATATTGAAGTCAACACTGACTCAATCCTTCGGATAATCTGAGCTCACAATAATTGTTTAGGTCCATCTGAGCTGATGGTTCTCTAGTGGCTACATTACTCCTTCTGTAACATGTATGGTGCATTCTAGCAGCTCAGTTTACTCATACGTGTTTAGTAGAGTTTTCTCGGTGGTCGAGACCCGGGCACTTGGTGGTTTGTGCCAGTGCACCGGGAGACCCCATAGAAGTTCACCACATAGTCTGTGACAGGTGATGCACTCTTGGTCCAGACCCGGGAACCTGGTTGCCTCTACTGGTACCTCGGGAGACCCAGGACTGACCCAGGACTGGTCTAGTCTTGTTGGCCCCTTGTCAAACGTGTGTAGTTTGCATGTGGCTGAGACCCGGACACCCGGTTACATGTTCCGGCATCTCGGGAGGCCTAAACTTGCCTCACCTAGCTAGTCGGTGATGCTAGTGCATCACCGTAGAGTTTGGATACATTTGGGGTATATTGCATATTTTCCCGTCGTTCGAGACCTTGGCACCCGGTTGATTGTCCCGGTGCCTCGGGAGACCTCCATTGTTGTTTTCATGGTCTATGGCATGCATATTCTCCGTTCGTGCCTTTTGGTGCGAAGGGGATGACAGGGTCTGGTGGGCTAGCCGCCAGTTCCCAATATGTAAGCCCTCAACAGGGCACATTGTACTCTCTCCTGGATTCTTAATTGATTCGTTCCCGACTTAGCCAAAATTTTCACGCTGCATTTCTCCCGCTCACACCCAGAGCTCATGTCTCATCCAGCATGGGCCTGCATGTCCTAGACTCATTTCAGCATGGTATCAGAGCGCAGGGGGGGGCTTGTGAGCAACAAAGAAGCAGAAAAGATCTGGAACACAGCTGAGATGCGCCACGTGGCGTCACGCAGACGGGGGCTTGCGAGAGCTGCAAGCATGTCAGCAACAGCAGCAAGGATGGCACCAAAGTTACTATTAGATTTATACATTGATAGCCTACTGGGTGGTGCTGAGGCTGCTTTATGGGCGACGGAAGCAGCAGCACCATATTCGGCAACAGCGGCTGAACAACCAGTTGCCACAATCCTTCTGGCAGGAGAATTTGAGTAGCCTAACTGGCGGCCAAGTAGCGCTCAAGCAGCAGCAGCCATAGCAGCAGCAGCTGCATCGCAGTCACGTGCACACAGCTTGTCGTAAAAGTGCAAACCAGCCGCTACATGTGTATTTGCATTACCAGCTAGGAGTCTGTCGCGTAGTTAGAGCCAGTCAGCAGCAACTGGCAAGCGCAAACAGTTGGCTGCCGCAGCAACGTTGCGCGCAGGGTCAGAAGCAGGAGCAGCGGCAAGCAGCAGCAGTGCGCAGGAGCTGCTTGCAGCAGCAGCAGCTGCCCGAGGCAGCAGCTTTCAGCCTCGGCAGCGTTGTGCGCCGTTCTGGCACTTCGGGCACCTGTTAGCTACTGGACTACAGCAACTCGCAGGGCAGCATACAACCTGCTGTCACAGCAGCGTAGCTCATTTCCGCGGCAGCTGCAGCAGCGCTGAGCCATTGTTGCTGCAACGCAGAAACTAGCGGCTGCAGCACGCAGCAGCGGCAGCAGCACCTAGCCTCTTCAGCGCTGACTCCCTCTCTTGCTAGTCCTCTCTCACGTGCACGCAGGTTCCCGGGCTGCTTTCTGCTGACGTCAGCGCTACCCCCTCTCAATAATCTCTCTCCCCCTCTTGCTCACCCTCTCTCACTCGGTCGGTGCCTTTTTTTTTTCTTTTTTTTTTGGGCTACCCCACGGAGGAAATAAACCCCACCCGCACCTTGCACATGCCACCCAAAGCGTGTTTTGGCGACGACTTAGGCAAGAGCCCGTCGTACTCTTAAGAGAGCCGGTGTAGGCACCATTTCAGGTAGTGTGGGACTCTAACCCACTAACAAAACCTCCGCCGCCAACCTCGCAAGGTTGGCGAACTGCCGCAGGCATGGGCCCCTACGAGCGACAGTGGGCAAGGTACCGCGCTCAAAGGCAGCAGCATACCTTGCAAGAGAGAAGAGATATAGAGGAGGGGTGTGAAGAGAAGAGTGAGGAGTGAGAAGGGCCCACCCCCCTTTGAACACAATGGGCCCCTTATGAGCAAGGGGGGGGGGGCGTTGGGAGGAGAGAGGAAAACAGCTGTACGTTGAGGGTGGAAGTAGTGGAGTAATATGTGGAGCTAGAGGGGCGTTGGGTCGCCCGAGTGAGATGAGATGTTGCGGGTGTTAGAGAGGAGGAAGGTGCGAGTCGATCACAAGGAAGGGGGGTAACACCCGACAAGAACCTTGAAAGAGATGGGGGTGCATTTTGGGCAATGAAAGCCCCAAAGAAGGAGGGAGAGAGTGGGATGAGGGGGAAACCAGGTTACTTATGGAGGGAGGTGGTTGGGAGGTAACGGTAGCCGTGATGTAGAGAGTGTGAGTGTGTGAGCGATAAGTGGAGAATGGAGGTGATGGAGGGGTGTGTGGAGGGAGAGATGAGGTTGGGCTGGAGATTGGGAGGGTATGGAGTAAGTATGAGCGGGTTAAGGAAGAGGGATTTTTTTTTTTTTGGTAACCTCTTCCTCTAAGGCCTACTGGGGGAGGCCAAGGCATCTTCGAAGCTCACGCACTGTAACGTTCAGGGCATCACTGCGCAGTTGTCGTGCAAGGAGACCGTTGATGTGAGTGCGGTCGTGGACATGGATGTAGCAGGAGAGGATGCCGACTCCGTAGGCGTTGTAGGGAGGATGCACAGGTATTCCTCAGAGAGCTGTCCGTTGCCGATGAAGGCAATGGCTGGGTCGCTGAACACCCTCTGGGGTACCGCGGTTGGGCTCAGCTTTTGATAAAGCTCGGCCTTGGCAGCGGCGCAGGTCTTGTCAAGGATTTTGTTGTCTCTGCGGTCACGAGGTGCAAAGGCGTCGTGTGCGTCAGAGAGGTGGTGCTCTGGGCAGTGACTGCACTTCTGCATGGAGAGGGAGACCTTGGTCACTCGGTCGGTGCCGTTTCGGCGTGCCATCAGCAACCTCGAAGTCAGGGCTGCCGACTTCGCCTGCCGACTTCGCCTGCCGACTTCGTTTGCCGAATTCACGAAAAGCGTGAAACCACGCTCATCCAGGGCGTGGTAACAGTGCGAGGGTGGGTGGTGTCCCTTGCGGGACCCCTTGCCGGATTCGAACCGGCTGGAGGACCTACCAAAAAAAATGTGACCTGGATAGTCGAGAGAAGAAGGGGCACGTGATTTACATAGGGGTAAGAGAGGAAACATTTCTACTTTATATTTTCCTTTTCTCTTCATTACAGAAAATTCTCATTATTCTTGTTTTTTATTTTCTCTTTTCTTTCCTTGCAGTTCCACTTACTTCCTCACACGTTTTAGTGACCGTCTTCTCCATTCTTCATTAAAACCAAAAACGTTCAACGTGTTCCGCGTTGGACCTGTTGTGAAGACATCTGCCAATCTCAAACCTCGCACCTGGTCCCCTCTAGGCACGATGTGGCCACAGCCGGGGCCACCTCCTGGCCCCAACCTCACACAGGCGATTTCTACATTTCTTACTGATAGTGTTCTGCACTCTCACCCTCTTCATCCGCGACCCTCAGACCCACTGAGGCCGCAGCCGGGTCCACCTCCGCATGGTCATCCCCGCTACGAGCACCCGTGGTCAGTTTCTACACCGCCGGGACACAACATCTCCCACGCTCTCTCTCATCACGGGTTGCCTTATGGCCCGGTGATCACACCGCCGGCGCCACCACCTAACGATGGTGCTGGCCACTCACTCCTGTGGTCAGTTTCTTCACCACCAGGAGATAGTGTTCCTTCACCCTGCCGTGTCACCAGCCCACCGGCACTCTGACCCGTCCTCTAGAATCACCCTCTCCTGGGCATCCTGGCCAGCTTCCCCTGTGGGTGGCTTCCACTTCAACCAGAGTCGGCGCTCTACACACCTACCCTTGTCATCAGCTTGACGGCTTGGTTCCCGGACCACCTCCACGACTGGCCAGCCTTCTCCGTGGTCCTTCTCTTCACCACCATGACAGGTCGCTCTCCATGCTCATCCGCATCATCCTCTGTCTTCAGGGATTGATGTGTGGCTGCCAGCAGCACCGTTCAGTGATGCTGCTCTCCAGCCACTCCCGTGGCTGGTCTCTACACCGCTGGGACACGGCATTCTCCATCCTCACCACCATGACTCTCATAGGATTGGTCATCTTATTCCCTGGCAGGATCCGGATCTTCGTGGGTTTGCCTGCCACTTCAATGGCGATGGATGCCACAGTTGGCGCCAGTGTCACATGCGCCCTAGTGGGTGGCATCCACCCTGGCTCCAACCTCATGAGTCCCCTCACACTCCACAGCAGACGGACCTATCTCATTTGTCTGTTCCCCACACTGGCGCTATGGTGATCCTGTACACCGAGCTCCAGAGTCTGCGGCATATGATACAGCAGGTCAGGGACCACCTCTTCTCCCATGAGGTTGATTCTTCCTGTTCCCCATCATCATCATCATCTTCCTCCTCTTCTTCTAAGGGACCTTCTCAAGCTGCATTGGACCTTTCTTCCCATTCCGAGGCTATTCTCTCCATCCTACGCTCCACTGGTGTCATGCCCCCTCCCAGTCAGCCTCCTGCTCGCTGACAGCGTCGTCTTCCAGCACGTCATGTTCGTCTCGTCTCTGGCACGTCTTCATCTCCAACGGCTTCTTTCATTGCACCGGTTGAGGGAGGGTGTGTGCATCCGTCCACTTTGACATCGACTACGCCAGTGAGGAGAGAGGATGGAGCAGGAGCACCTAGTACTACATCTATTAGAGCATGTCCTTTGGCAGTAGCAGCATCAGACACATCCACACACTCTAAATCCATGCTTCTCGCATCCTCTACTATACCAGCTGCATTAGCTAGTACAGCTGCAGTTGCTGCACCAGCTGTCCCACCTGTTGTATCACCAGCAGTAGTTTCCTCTACAGCTTCTACAGCTTTAACAACAGTAGCAACATCAGACACATCCACACGGTCTACATCCACTCTTTCCGCATCAGCTGTGACAGTTGTATCAGCTGTGACAGCTCCACCAGCAGTACCATCTGCTCCATCTGCTTCTTTGCCAGCAACCACAGCATTGGCGTCATCTATTGCACCCACAGCTTCATCGGCATCAGCCTCTTCTACAGAATTTACTTTGCTTACAGCACCAGTTGCATCAGTTGTGACAGCTACTCCATCTTCTACTACAGACGTATCATCAGCTTCCTGTCCAGTGTTAGCTTCTTTCTCTACATCGCCTTCACGAGCTGCATCGACACCTCTCTCAGCATCAGGTACTTCGGTAGCTTCAGTGAAAGCTGCATCTATTGCACCCTTAGTGGCGACTGCACCAGCTGTATCTGGTGCCTCTGTATTGCCTTCATCTTCTACATCAGCTGTGCTCCTTGCCTTGGCTGCACCGACCTCATCATCCTCATCATATGGACCAACTTTATTTCTGGGATCGATGTCTTCATCAGGATCCTGTGCATGGACAGGGTCGGTGCTGTCAGGATCATCATCTACTCCAGATGCTGCATGAGCTCTATCTTCTGCATCAGTGACGGCACTTACATCTTCCGCAACATCACCCTCTGGGACATCAGTTGTATCGACATCGTCTTCAGCACAGACAACCTTGGTTGCATCTACTGTATCAGCAGCACCAGCTGCATCAAGAGCACCAACTACATCAGTAGTATCACCTGCACCAGCTGCATCACTTGGTTGGACATCACCGACATCATCTCTGGCACCACGTGCATCGATAGCACCAGTTTCACCGGCAGCATGTACTGCATCGATAGTATTGCCTACGTCAGCATCATTGGCCGCATCAGCAGCCTCAGCTGCATCGACCGCATCAGCTATGTTGGTTTGTCCCTCATTGGTCAGTGATCGTGCAGCAGCTGATAGAGACATCTTGGGGGTGGGGGGGG
>SZWC01001758.1:141963-168975 GCA_023375785.1 Penium margaritaceum | reverse complement strand
TCTCTCTCTCTCTCTCTTTCTCCCTCTCTATCTTTCTCCCTTTCTCCCTCCCTATCTCTCACCATAATCCTATGAAGCTTTTTATGTTGATACTCTCAACCAAGATTTGGGCAGCATCGTATTTTCTCTGTCCACTTGGAAGAGGTATTTCATAAATCTTCAATCTCTCTCTCTCTCTCTCTCTCTCTCTCTCTCACACACACACACACACACACACACACACACACACACACACACACACACATACACAATAGCCTTTACACACAATGTCTTTTTAAAAACGCGAAACTATGCCAAAATTTGTTTTGCAAATTTTGTCTAAAGTTTGATGACAATGGTTACTACATAACCCAAAAACATGTGACGGCCAGCAATAGTGCATGGCAAACTCCGCCGGCAAATCTCGTGCCTGACTCCGACCTGACGTGAGAGACCTACCTGGTACTCCGGCTAAACAGCAAGTTTTTTAAGGGCATTATGTATGTTAGAATGTAATATTATTGTAGATGTTTGAGTAAAACTCATTCTTGCTGAACCCAACTAATTACGAAGAACAGAACAGGACCTGCGTTCGAACCGTCATGAATTTGTGAAGGTTAGCGCGTGAGTATATCACAAACAAGCAGGGCAAACGTTCTCCGAATAAATGACGGCCAGAATTGCCTGGGCGGAAAGACAATGATTCAGCCGTTCAGGTCGGCTTACTTCTGCAACCACCGCTATCAAGGTTGAGCATCCGATAGGCCAGGATTCACGTAGGTCCAAAACGTTGTAATCTCCCTGGATCCGACACCTACCATTAGGACTGAGCAGAAACTGGGATTATGTGGTCAATTTATCCCTGGTGGAAAAACCTTGGAATATACAGACTGTAAGTTGTTTGAAGGGGCGGGTTCAGTCCCCGGGCTTGTTTTGGTGTCTTGGAGACCCTCCCACTCCTATCGCTTTCGACCAAGGGACAAAAAAAAGGTACATGGGTCAAAGTCGTAACCGTTTGAGGCAGAGGAGCTACCTCAACACCAAAATCTCCAGGAGATCACCATGGGGCAAGTATATCCAATCTTAATTGAAGGAGCCACGCAACCACGCGGACTGACTAGAAAAATTCGCGACGAATTCAGGTGCCTATTTTGAGAGCGCATGTTGAAGCAATGTGGAGGAAGCATACTCGTTTCTAGTTTGTGCAACATTTGAAACGTATCTTTTTCTAAGACTACCATCCTTGTGATTGCCTGCCTTGTACGAAGATCGAAAGGCTGATACAAGAGTATATAAAATCGTCGGAACACTATGAACCGCTGAATAGGGTAGGATATCCTTCCATCCAACTTCATATCAATATGATATTTGAATGAGAACGGCCCCGAGGAAGAGAAGACCGCGCATGGAAACTGGAGTCAACTCCTGCAAAAGACAAAACTCTGTGTTCTTTTTTGGATTTTCCATGGTCCAAGCGCGACTTCTCCGTATTACACCCTCCATTGGCATGGCATTTGGTTTCCCCAGTATAATTTATTGCATTTAACAGGATTTCAGTGCACTACGCATTCCCATGGACGCCTTTTGTCATTGCGAATACCTTATTCGCCATTATTTGCCTCGATGTTACTAAACGAAATTCATCGCTTTGGCAGGTTCTCTCCACTGTCGTCTTCGCCTGCGAGCACCCCTCGTCAGGCTGATGTGTCCGTTCGAGCTCCCTCCACTTCACAGTCTCTGGCTCTTGATGACCCAGCGATCATCGTTGTCGGCCCAGAGACCTCTCCAGCACCACAGGTTTCTTACCCGGTTCCCTCGCCTCCATCCGGTACCCATGATCCTACACATGTGCGTACTCCTGTGTCCGCCGGCACTCCTGCCTCTGTGTGTGGTCCTGCCTCATCTGTCCCTACTGCCACACCGAGTCCCGTGTCTCCCACACACGCCCCTCCTCGCACGACATCACCAGCTCCCTTGGCTCAGCTCTCCCCGGCTGTGACTGTGCATGTTCCTGAGCCTGAGGTGCGCCCCTCGAGCCCAGGTTACTCCCGTGAGCCTGGCGGTCATCTTCGGCCATTGGACTCCGGAGCTCAATGGTCGAGAAGTTTCCTAGAACCTTCCTAACCACTTGCCGTGACACTAGGCGTCAGCGCCAGGTCAACGTGTGACAACAGTCGCAAGTTTGAGACAAAACTGCAAGGGTCTGGGTTGGGACACGGACAGAGTGTCAGGAAACTCAAACTGAATACAATTGCAGAGAGAAATGACAAATGACAGGTCCATGGCAAAATTACCTGCCGCGGCGCACGGCGGGTGTCGCACGCGTCAGTGCAAGATCTGTCCTGAAACCGGCCCAAACCCACTGTTTTGGCCGTAACTCTGCGCACACATGTCAGAATGCTACGCCGTCTGAACCTAGATGTGCAGAATCATAAGTCGGTCGCTACGACTGGTCACATGCATGCATCCGGCATCGAACGGTGGAAACACAATGCAAAAACATGCAAATCGGGCCCACGGCCAGTCCACCGATAAAGTCCTGCGTGCTGCAGAAAAACTGCAGGAGGTCCCGGGTAGCGTCCAGAGCTCTGGAACGGCCGTCGGTCAGCTCTAAACCAGTAGTCCGCCACCGGACGATGCACCGGTACCGCCTGGGTCCGCATCAGGGATCTACACGAGTATGGACACGGCCGAGTGGTCACAGTAAACTGTACAGGTCGACAGGAACGTCACAAATCACAACACTCCCCCATGACCCGATGGTACGCATGTCCATACACGTGCAGCACTGAAACGAGTACAACAACGCGTGCAACGACGTAGTGAATGGCCACCACAACACCCCGCACTCAACCACTCTCAGGTAAGGGGCGAAGCTCGACAGAACGAATGGCCACCAAGAACTTTTCGCGTGCTAGTGCCTTCGTCAAGAAGTCAGCACGCTGCATGTCAGTGCCAACCCAAATGACGGAGATCACGTGTCGCTCCACCAAGTCACGCACAAAGTGATGCTCTACTGCAATGTGCTTCGTGCGAGCATGGAAGACACTAGAGTTCTCCGCAATAGCAAGAGCATTCTGGTTGTTGCAACGAAGCACAATGGCGGGTACTGACTGACCAAGCTCAAGGAACAGATGCTGCAGCCATACCGCCTCAGTAGCCCCTACTCCCAGAGCGACATACTCTGCCTCTGATGAGCTACGTGCAATGCAGCCCTGCTTCCCACTGCGCCAGGACACAGCGGTACCACCAAGCAGGAACACGTAACCGGTGCGACTGCGTCCGTCTGGGCTCCAGGCCCAGTCGCTGTCGGTGTAGCCATCAAGGACCACCGAACACTGCTGGCGAAAGCAGAGTCCGAGTACGGTGTGGAGACCACGTACCGCACCACTCGCACAGCCGCATGAAGGGCTCTAGCATGTGGAGCCTGCAAAAACTGGGCAAGGAGGTTGACGGCGAATGCGATGTCCGGACGTGTGGTAGTGGCCAGGTACATCAGGGATCCGATGAGACGGAGGTACAAGGTCACATCCACTGTCTCCCCCAGCTGTGTAGGATCGTTCACCTTCAAGGCATCCTGCCCGTCGGGTGTGAGGGGTGTAGAAGCCGTGGGCACTGCGCCGAGGAGATCGCTGAAGTGCTCCCCCACAACGCGTGCGTATCGGGCCTGGTGCAGTAGCAGAGTACGACGTCTGCGGTCTCGTACGATCTCCATGCCGAGAAACACCGCTGCAAGACCAAGGTCCTTCATCCTGTAGGCAGTCTGGAGGACGGCCTTGGCCTCCTTCACGGCCTCCAGTGAAGGAGACGCGATCAGAAGGTCGTCGACATAGACCAGGATGGCGGTGAACCGCTCAGGCGTCCGGCGGATGAAGAGAGAGGGATCTGCCTCGCTCTGTACATATCCNTGTGGGATCGTCCACCTTCAGGGCATCCTGCCCGTCGGGTGTGAGGGGTGTGGAAGCCGTGGGCACTGCGCCGAGGAGATCGCTGAAGCGCTCCCCCACAACGCGTGCGTATCGGGCCTGGTGCAGTAGCAGAGTACGACGTCTGCGGTCTCGTACGATCTCCATGCCGAGAAACACCGCTGCAGGACCAAGGTCCTTCATCCTGTAGGCAGTCTGGAGGACGGCCTTGGCCTCCTTCACGGCCTCCAGTGAAGGAGACGCGATCAGAAGGTCGTCGACATAGACCAGGATGGCGGTGAACCGCTCAGGCGTCCGGCGGATGAACAGAGAGGGATCTGCCTCGCTCTGTACATATCCAGCACGAGTCAGGGTGCCAGTGATCTCCTGGTTCCAACACCGAGGAGACTGCTTGAGGCCGTACAAGGACTTGCGCAAGCGCCAGACCTTGTTGCCATCCTCAAAACCGGGTGGTTGAGCCACGTAGATCTCCTCATCCAGAGAGCCATGGAGGAACGCATTGTTCACATCCATCTGGTGTAGTTCCCAGTCATGTTGAGCCACTACACCGAACAAAGCTCGAGCTGAGGTCATACAGCCGACAGGGGCGAAGGTGTCAGTGTAATCGATGCCCTCAATCTGAGAGTATCCCTTGATGACCAAGCGAGCCTTGTGGTGTTCCAGTGAGCCATCTGGCTTCACTTTCTTGCGAAAGACCCACTTGACCTGAATAGCCTTCCTTCCAGGTGGAAGGTTGACTAGCTCGTAAACTCCGTGCTCTCGGATGGCTCGAAGCTCAACCTCGCAGGCAGCACGCCAAGCGTCAGCATCCTGTGATGAGAGAGCTTCCCTCAGTGTGCCCGGGTCAGGCGCTAAAGCGGGAGAGCTCTGCATGGCAAGAGCACACAACTTAGTGCTAGGTCTGACGACCACAAGATCGGCTACTGCATTACAAGCGATGTGGAACTCGCGAGTGACGAGGTCGTGCCCTACTGGACACGCTGGATGTACCTCTGTGTGCTCAGTGCGGACACTCAGGCCTAGGGCCTTTGTGCGAGGGTCACCACTCGCGACGCTGCGAGTGGAGCGCCTGGGTGCAGGACCAGACGCTCGCTGAGCTCCGGAGTCCAATGGTCGAAGACGACCACCAGGCTCACGGGAGTAACCTGGGCTCGAGGGGCGCACCTCAGGCTCAGGAACGGGCACAGTCATAGCCGGGGAGAGCTGAGCCAAGGGAGCTGGTGATGTCTTGCGAGGAGGGGCGTGTGTGGGAGTCACGGGACTCGGTGTGACAGTAGGGACAGATGAGGCAGGACCACACACAAAGCAGGAGTGCCGGCGGACATAGGAGTACGCACATGTGTAGGATCATGGGTACCGGATGGAGGCGAGGGAACCGGGGTAGAAACCTATGGTGCTGGAGAGGTCTCTGGGCCGACAGCGATGATCGCTGGGTCATCAAGAGACGGAGACCGTGAAGTGGAGGGAGCTCGAACGGACACATCAGCCTGACGAGGGGTGCTCGCAGGCGAAGACTCCCCCATCCGGCGAGAAACCTCAGACGTAGGGATGTGCGTGATAGACAACGACGTAATCGACGTCAGATCACGGTAGGGGAGGGACTTAAAGAAGAGCGCGTCGTGTGACTCAATAATACGACGACGGGTAGGGTCCTAAAATCGCCAGGCCTTCGATCGTGGGGAGATGCCGACGAAAGCACACAAGCGACCTCGTAGTGAGACCTTGGACCCCTGCTGGTCCTCGATGTACCACACGGAAGCCAAGGACCCCCAGACGCGAGCGAGACGAAGGTCAGCACGATGGCCGAACCAGAGCTCATACGGTGTGACGTGGTCCGGAAGAGGACCGTGCGGGAGGCGGTTCCAGACCCAAGTCATGTAGGCAAAGCCCTCAAAAGCGAAGGACTCTGGGAGACCGCACTCAGACCGCATAGCGCGAACNATCGCGGGGAGATGCCGACGAAAGCACACAAGCGACCTCGTAGTGAGACCTTGGACCCCTGCTGGTCCTCGATGTACCACACGGAAGCCAAGGACCCCCAGACGCGAGCGAGACGAAGGTCAGCACGATGGCCGAACCAGAGCTCATACGGTGTGACGTGGTCCGGAAGAGGACCGTGCGGGAGGCGGTTCCAGACCCAAGTCATGTAGGCAAAGCCCTCAAAAGCGAAGGACTCTGGGAGACCGCATAGCGCGAACCGCATCCTCCATGGTGCGGTTCCAACACTCAGAAACACCGTTCTGCTGAGAAGTAGTAGGAGCGGAGACCTGGTGAAAAATGTCGTGCTCAGCGAAGAAGCTATCCATCTCTCCGAGAAACTCACCACCACGATCCGATCGGAAAGTGTGCAGCGTGTGGCGGGACTGACGCTCAGCCATCACTAGCCAGAGGCAAACCGCGAGAGCGGTGTCACTCTTCTGGCGCAGGCTGTAGACCCACCGCATCCGGGTGAAGTCATCAGTCAGCGTTCGGACGTATCGACCCCTATCGGACATAGAATCGACAGGAAAAGGACCAAGAAGGTCCGAATGGACGAGCTCAAGAGGGCGAAGTGCGCGAGATCGTGAGTCAGGGTAGGTGCAGCGATGCATCTTACCCTGGGCACAGAAAAGACAATCGGTCTTGGGCGGCTTCTCGAAAGAAGCCGCATCAAGACGGAGAGCGGGCTGTGTCCAAATGAGCTTTGACACAGTGTCGGAGCCTACATGACACAGACGGCGATGAAGCAATCGTAGGTGCTTAGGAGACAGAACACCAGTGACAAAAACACGAGCTGAAGGGGAAGTGGAGCAAGGGGCAGAAGTCCGGGAAAAACGGTACAGGTCATCCACAACAGAGGCACGGAGAACAATGCTGCGAGTGCCACTGGCAGTCACAATCGTGGACTCGGCAGTGTGCTCCACAGAGAGTCCCATCAGTGTGCAAGCACGTACAGAAAGCAAACTGAGCTCAAGGTCAGGCACAAGCAGCACCTCGGAGAGATGCAAGGGGCCAGACGGACCATCGAAGCGCACGACCCCAACACCCTGGACTGGCAAGGACTGACCAGAGCCGGTGTGAACGGAACGAATAGACACAACAGGGCCGAGAACAACGAAGTCACTACGACGACACGTCATGTGATGAGTGGCACCTGAATAGATGATCCAAGTGCCACCGGCATCACGACTGGAGGACGTCACTGTACAACGGGCAATGGAACACTCGGCCTCAGACAGACGCTGAGCAGCATGTGGGGAGAAACGACGAAGGGCACAAAGGTGGGACTCATGAATCCAATCTGTACAGTCAGGCCCATCATCATCACATGCCGACTGTGCCCCCCCACACGAGTCATCCCGAGCCACATGGACAGACGGACCGAATGTCTGTGAATCACTCGGCTGTGACAACACACTCGCACCTCCCCGAAAGCGGAGTGCCAGAAGGTGACGAAGCTCGGCGATGGTGCGGTCGCGTGGGTCCGGATCACTGCTACTCGCCGGTGGGGAAGTAGGATCAGCTGCAGTCGTGGCTGCCACGCGTCCCGAGGAAGTCGAGGCTGACGTGCTGGACGCGGAACGGAGAGCGTGTGCCGCCTGGAGCCCACGAGTAATCCGAGCCCAGTCGAGCGGCTGCTGGCACTCGGTGTAGCGATGGGCACCGCCACAGTTGTAGCAGTGAACGGAACGTCCACTGCAACCACTGGAAGACGACTGCTGCTGTGACTGCTACTGACCTGGTCCCCGCTTCCCTTTCTTCTTCTTCCCCTGAGCTGCTGTTGCAACACCCTGTGTCTGAGTGGGTGTGGGCGGGGCCGAAGAGGAGGAGGAAGACGAGGACGTGATGGACGATGAAGGAGACTGCAGGAGGGATGATGGTGGTGATGCGACGACTGCTGCAGCAAGGGCAGTCTCCTGATGGGCCATGGCTGCCTCGTGGGCTGAAGTCACCTGGAGGAAAAGCTGATGCGCCCAAGGGAGAAGCTGCAGAGTGGCTGAGAAAGGCTCAAGGATGGCGTCGCTGTACCGTGTGAAGATGTCAGTATACTCAAGGCAAACTCCGAGCATCACCGTACGGAGCGCCCACAGCTGTGTGCCTCCGGAGGTCCCAAGACGCGTGTAGATGCGCATGGCGCGTCGCCAGTAATCGGCTGCAGGCTCTCCAGGCCCCTGACGGAGAGAGTGGAAGGCAGGAATGTGTGCTGCTCGGGTGGCGTGCGTCTCTGCGGCCAGCAGTGATAGGGCCAGATCCCAACCTCCGCGTGGATTGGCGCCGGTGCCTGTGCCAGGCTCGCCAAGGAAAGGGCGGAAGTCGACGACGGTCTCGCGTGGCATGGCGTAGAGGAGGCCGCGCATTGCCCTGGCTGCTGTCAGCACCTGTGCTGGGTCTGTAGACTGATACTGGCTGTGGTAGTAGGGCCACACGCCCTCTGAAGTGGCCCAAACCTGAAAGAGGATCTCCCAGTAGTCGAAGCCGTCCTCAGTGATGTACCGTGGGGGTGGTGTCTCAAAGTCCTTGGGTTGCCGCTCCGTGGGGAGGGCGACCGCAGGCTGAGGAGGACGGGAGACGGGGAAGACTCCCGGAAGTGGATAGTCGCCGGGGTAGTCAGGTGACAATCGTATCGGGGAAAACGGAGGCGATCGGGTGCCCGTCTGCAGCTGACGGAGGCGCTCCTGAAGAACTCGAATCTCCTGAGCCGGGGAATCATGAGTAATGCCTGGCATGAGTGGCTCATCATCCAGGAGGTCAGCAGGTGGTGGGACAGGTCGAGTGCCTGACACGGGTGCCTAAGCCGACTGCTGGGTAGAGACCGCGACGCCGGCAGCTCCCTCAGAAACCCGCTGAGGAGCCGTGGACTGAGCACGCAGAAGCTCAGTCAGCGTGCGGATAGCGTCAGTCTGCTCTCTCTAGAGGCGACGCATCTCATCCTGCTGGCTTCGCAGGTCTTCAATGGCCTGCGAGCGTGGACTCAGTACACCAGACGAAGAGGAGGAGGGGTCGCCTGGTTCCTTCTCGTCGGACAGGCTCATGTCGCCGCTCAGCATGGGGCGACAGGTCAAGTTTGTCGGATTTCAAAACCGTCAGCGTTTCTCGAGGAGTTGAAACGCTGGAAACTTTTGACTGTCCGGCCAAAAATTTGGCTAAGTATGGTGCTGACAGCCAGAAATTTGGCTAAGTGCTGAATTTAAAAATTTCGGCACTAAAAATTCAAGGTTGTCAAAATCAAGCGAAATTTGGACCACAGATGCTCCTGAATGTGCTGAACATGATGGTGAAATTTTCGGTCGCAAAAAGTTGGAAAAAGTGGCAAAACGTCACTTTTCCCTGTTCTGCCCGAATTTCAGCAGAAAACAAATCTGCGGTGCACTTCAGTCTCTGCTGGTGGCGACAGAGCACGAAACTGAGCGTGAATGGTAGCTCTGGAGAGCTTGAGAGAAGAGCTTTCCAACGCACCCTCAAACGCCAAAAACGGCGTTCATTTGAAGCCAGGGCAAGCTCTTGCCGACGGGGAGGTGGTGGCTGAAGCGATTTTCGTCCGCGGCTCCTCCACGTCCGTGCGGCTTCTAGGAAGTTGCACGGACAGGGGCAGCGGTGGCGCACGCTGCTGTTGTTGCTGCTGCTGCTGCTGCCGTCGAGCTTGACGGCAATGGCCTCAAGCCACTACTTTGGCGGCTCCCGTTGCTGATGTTTCTGATGCCGCCGCCGATGTTGCTGCTGCTGCTGCTGCTGCTGTGGTCAAAACTGCCAGCTCTGTTGCTGCGCTGCTGGACAGCTGCTATGGCGCTGCTGCGCTGGCGTGCTGCTACACTGCTGCACCCCTCCTGCACGACTCCTCTGTCGCGCAGGTGTTGCGGCCTACGCCTTGCAATGGCGCAGGTTGGTGGGTCCTCCCAGGACCTGTCGCTGCTGCTGTGTGCTGTTGCCGCTGCTGCTGCTCACTGCTGCTGCGATTGCTGCATCTCTGCTGTGCAGCACAACAAGCTCTGGCTTGTTGCTCTGATACCATGAGAAGTTTCCTAGAACCTTCCTAACCACTTGCCGTGACANAATCACAAGCCGGACGCTACGACTGGTCACATGCATGCATCCGGCATCGAACGGTGGAAATACAATGCAAAAACATGCAAATCGGGCCCACGGCCAGTCCACCGATAAAGTCCTACGTGCTGCAGAAAAACTGCAGGAGGTCCTGGGTAGCGTCCAGAGCTCTGGAACGGCCGTCGGTCAGCTCCAAACCAGTAGTCCGCCACCGGACGACGCACCGGTACCGCCTGGGTCCGCATCAGGGATCTGCACGAGTATGGACACGGCCGAGTGGTCACAGTAAACTGTACAGGTCGACAGGAACGTCACAAATCACAACATGTCGTAGTGGAGAGGTCGCTGACAGGCATCAGAGAATAGGCACTGGCATCCGAATTGCTTTCATATGGTCTCATTCTTCATCAGGCCCAACATCCTTTTAGTTACGAGTCATTGTCCACGTGTCTGTATAATTCTTGATAGATCCGCATCTACCATAATTTAGAGAAAACAAACGGCACATCAAGACATATGAAATGTGTGGTACATGTGTACATTACTGTGCACATTACACACGATTCAAACATGAATTATTTTAATGACAATATAGTTGAAATAGCCACAGAGCTTCCTAGCATGCTTGCCACTGATTGGGGGACAACGCTCAGTCACCTCGCGCCGTAAACACAAGTCGGGCACGAAATGACAAGGGTTTGGCTGGCGACACTGACAGTGTCAAACGTGCTTCCATAGAAAACACATGAAGAGAGAGATACAACAACGAGCTAAGCTGACCCAAATAGCCACCAGGCATGTGCGTGACCAGCACAGCCAAGGGCGTGTTTGGTTGCGCAAACAATGCAAACGGCCCCGCCAAAGCTGAAACACTTGCCAAGCCATAACTCACTACACTGGTGTCAGAATGATACACCGTCTGAACTATGACGACCAACGTAACAAGCCAGTCAAACCCCATACATGCACGTCGGTTTTCCTCGTGACCACGGAACATGTCTCCGGGTGCTCTAGACTTGACTACCCAGAAAACTCTAGCAGCTACACACCCACAAACATGGATGCCGGAACGCAGCAAGTGCATCACATCAGCAATATTGTAGATGATAATACAGTCTTGGGATCTCTAAAAGACACGTGGTTCCACAGTCATTGTGTGGAGCGGTGTCGGCTCAAAGCCCACACAACACTCCTCCTGGGCCGTAGAGCCTGACAATGCGACGTCTGTAGCATGGCACACACACACACACCTACATAACAAGTACATGGTTGTCTCAAGGTGCTATGTCTTCTTGTCACACTGGGAGAACCCACTAGGTATGCGGGTCTCGACCATCACCACCTCAAATCATGTCAACCACAGAGTAGTAATGCCTCTTCTATGTGCTGTGCGTAGGGATGCACCGGGCGAAATCCCAAACGCCAACACTCTCCCTGTGTGGCAGATATTGACAGCACGAGTAAAGCAGTTAACTGTGCACGTTCATACCCCCTTGAGGAGGGAGCACGGCTCGCACATGGCCACATACCCTTGCATAGAAACAGCAAGGGTGAGAACGATGCTTGTGGGATGTGCGCGCACGGAGCCTCACCGCATAGCGTTGTCGACACTGTCCTCGTCGGCACTATCATCGTCATCGCTATCATAGTCGTCACCTGCTGCAATGAGTGGTGTAGCGTCGAGGGCCTACTATTACTGCACCACCTACCGTATGCCTTCCAACTGTTGAGCTGCACACCACAGCTGGACCCCACAGTGTCAAGACACGTATACAGCTCGTCGAGTTGTGTTGCAACAGTTGGCCGGCCGGCTACATTTGCGACATGTAGGCTGTCAGACGCGGAGCGAACCTGATGGTGGACCTCAATTGTGTGTGCGTCAGTGTAAGCCACGGCCTCCTGCAACCTTGTCGCCTTGTCGTACAGGTTAAAGTCCTTTATGTTGGCCATCGACTCATCTGCCGCCTGGCCACCAGTTGCTCGCCGTGGCATCTACGGCGTCTACACCTGCAAGAGTTCCTACTACATACTCAACGGTTGCTGCTGACAAACCCATCACTTGGTCGTCAACTGCTTGCCAGACATCGGCACCCGTCGATGCATCTACATCCACGGCTTCATCATCGTCATCAAGAGCACACTCAGCCCCGTGGGGCTCCTCCCAATCCCTAACACGCAACCAATAGCCCACCTATTGCTGAAGGTCTGCCCGTCCTTGACGTGAATCCTACAAAGAGCAATCAGCTACCTCGAGACACGTGTGCACATCCTCCACACACTCTTCAACAATCCGTCCTGCTGGAACATCCGTGTCATTGGCCTCCTAAAGCTCGGCCATTAGACCCTACACATGCGCCTCCGCTTGAGCCATGACTACCTCCCACGCTTCCACCACAGAGCGTAGGTGCCATAGCATAGGGTCTGCTTTGCAAACGTCTTACATGGAGGCGTCGGGTGCTATGTACGAATCTAACACCCTGGCATTTGCTTCTGATCGGGCGCGAGCACTTAAGACGTCTGGACCAGACAAGGTAGCTGCAAGGACAAACTCAACCCGGACGGCTGCTACATCGGATGTTGTTGGAGCGACATCCTCAAGGGCGAGTGCACCTATAGCGGTGAGTGCTGTAGGCACATTTGTCGCTTCAAATGTTGTACACACGCAGACGCGTGTCGTTGCTTGAGGGCCATCCCACGCTCGTACTACGGCTATTATTCATTCCATAGCACACTGGAACTCATAGCCCATCTCCAACTCCACATCTGATCACTCCTCGTACGACTCGTCATCCTCACAAGGAGCGAGTGCAGTAGGGGCATCGGTTCCCACATACACAGTTGCTCGGCTCTTAACAGTGCTGACCAGTATAACGAATGCTTTTGTACGGGCTGCCACTGCTTAGGCATCCACTGATATTGCCTCCTCCACCTGTCGCTCTAAGCCCAACCGCCTCCACATTGCACCGTACAACGTCTAGTCAGCAGCGTCAATATGCGTGTACAAATCCGTGACGCCTACAATAATAACATGACGACCCACAACGTCTATAGTGTTCCAACGTGCACTCGCTACAAGAAGCTCAAGCGTGAGGTCCTGCAGATGCATGTGTGCACGTGATACCGCATCCTCCTAGTCGCAAAGTGTAGAGTGCAGACATTCGAGCACAAGGACTGGCACGATTGCTGGTGCATTTGCTACTGCTCGAGTTCTGTCCTCCGTGAAGGCTGCACCTCCATAGACAGCTACGGTATTGCCTCCGGCAGTAGTGGACATGCTGGCAACCTTGACATCTCTTGCCGCTCCGGGTGCCCCCTCAACACCTATGCCTGCAATGGCTGCTGTTGTGGCTGAGATAGCGTCTACCCCCATGGAGGTTGTACTGGCTGCTGCAAGGGCGATGACCACCTTGGTGTCTACACCAACAAGGGCATCTGCTGTCGGCGTCCTGTCTATAGCAGAATCAACTACTGCTGCTGCTACTATCATGACGTCGGTGGCTGCCGACATGCCCATTGCTTGGAAGTTTACCCCACATGTGTCGGCTTTCACTACTATTGCTAATGCTGCCTCCTCCGCTGCTATTGTCACACCTACCTCTGTGGTCATGGTATTTGCAACCTTAGCTGTAATCTCCATCTCCATCTCCATCTCTACATCCACTTCAACTCAGCATCGGACAACTTGTCCGCCTCTGACTCAACGTTGGACCACTCCTCCTCGTATGACTCCTCTCCCATGGAGAGGACGCCCTATCGTGTAGCACCGTCCGTCGCATCCCTCCTGCACTCTCCGGTGGTCATTTGTGGACACTCCATCCCCTGCACGACCGACACACTGGTAGAAGCCAAGAGGGGGTGGCGCACCAACCTCACGACCGAGGACGAGAGAGTCGGCTCCATGATTACGTTTGCCACTACAAGTGTTGCCGTTGCCTCTTTTGCACGTCTAGCCAAACGTGTCGTCCACTACCTTGTGTACTGAGAACGAGTGCGAGTAGCGTGAGCCAAAGGGATTGCCATAGAAGTGGAGGGGTGAGAGGTCGGGATGACTCCGACTGACTCCAAGACAGAGCGGAGGGTGTCAGACGTAGACTTGAAGTTGGACGCCACAATATCTTTGGGTAGCGTCTCCGACAGGGGTGAGGATGACGAGGACGAAGAGGAGGGAGTCTACAGTGGCATGGTGGTGAAAGACTACCTAGAGACCACATGGTCTGTGAGATGTTGCACCATGCGCTCTAGAGTCTGGAACTCGGCATACAGCACTGTCACGGATCCTGGTGTGCAATCGTTACACGATTTCTACGATACTATCACATGGCTGTCAAATGTGCGACCTCGAGTCGCCTTCCATGCAACTACTGCTATCACTGTTTTCTATGGCCATCGTCAAACGTCAATGGTGGTGGTTCCATACCACACCTCGTACAATTGCTAGCACTGCTCATGCTACAGTTATTGCGTCTGCTACAACAACTCAGGTGGTCGTTGCCAGCCGAGGATTGTGGCCTCAAGCCAACTTCGCTGCTGCTTCTTCTACCGCGTCTCACGTGGTTGTTGCTGTTGCTGGGTTCGCCATTGTTCGCCAACACTTGTGGCCTCAGGCCACCTCCATTGTTGTTGCTAAGGCTCTCTCAACTGTTGTAACTACTGTTGTAGGGATAGTTGCTGCGCTGCTCGCTCCCTTTCTTTTCTTCTTTTATTTTTTCTTTATTCACCAAACTCCATGGTGATTTTTTAGGAGTCCTCTCTTGGGGTTTCCTTGGGTTTCATCTCCTCGAGTGCCCTTCCCCTTCTTTTTTTGCCTTGGTGCTTGGCTCGACCCTCGCAGTGAGCTCGTTGATCGGGGCTTGCCGATAGTTGAGCTCGGCTGACGGCGAGCTCCACCGCGAGCTCGCACGACGGCGAGCTCGCTTGCAGTGGGACGCTACAAGGTAGCTTTTTGCTGGCTACGATGGGGGCAGTAGTAGTGGCTTCCGCCGCTGCGGTTGCCCTTGTTGTGCTCGTTGCTGCTACTACAATTGTGGAGCATGCATGGAGTAGCTTTCTGCCACTGCTGTTGCAGCTACTACGACTACTGCCTGTCGTTGCTGCTGCTATAACTACTAGCCTCCACTGCTACTATTGTGGCTGGTGGTATGGCAACTACTCGATGTCGCTACATCTGCCCCTGCTCACCATCGCTTCTACTGTTATTGCTTCTATCGCTAATGTGGCTGTGGCCCACCATCGCTGCTGTTGCAGACACTCACTATCCCCGTTGCTGCTACGGCTGCTGCTGAGGCTACTACCCTCTGCCACTGCTACTACAACTGCTCCCTGCCACCGCTACTCTTATGTCTGCTACTGTGGCTGCTGCCCTCTGTCGCTGCTACTATAGCTACTTGCCACTGTCACCTGTGCTGCTGCTAATGGTAATGTTGTTTCTACTACGGCTTGCGACTGCCACCGCTGCCTCCGCTATCTCCACTGCCTCCACTGCCTCCACTACCTCTGTAGCAACGTGGTCGTGGTGGGTCCTTCCAGGATGCTACTACTACTGTGGGTTTGCTACTACTACCACTCATTACTACTACTGCTATGTATTTTTTGCATAGCACAAAAAGTTGTGGCATGTTTGCTCTGATACCAAGCTCAAATAGCTAGTATGATTCCTAGCATGCTTGCCACTGACTAGGCGTCAGCGCTCAATCTGCTCGTGATGTCAACATAGGTCGGATGCAAAACGACACGGGTTTGGCTAGGCAACACAAAAAGATTATCAAATGTGTTCCCATAAGCTCGCCTAAATAGCTGTCAAACGTGGGGTGCGACCAGTGTAGCCATGGACGCATTTGGTTGCACGAGTAGTGCAAACGGCCCCGCCAAAGCTGAAACGTTTTCCATGCCATAACTCACTACAATGGTCAGCTAGGACCGTAAGCTATGACGGCCAGCGTAACAAGCCGGTCAAACCCCACACATGCAATTGATGTATCCTCGTGATCCAGGAACATGTCTTCGAGTGTCCGGGTCTTGACCGCCAAGTAAACTCTATAAGCTACACACCCACAAACCTGGATACCGGAATACAACAAGTGCATCACATTGGCAATGTTATGGGTGATAATGCCGTCTCGGGATCTCTAAAAGAACCGTGGTGCCACAGTCACATGGAGCGGTGTCGGCACAAAGCCCACAAAACAACAAATATAATTACTTGGTTTGGTTTTAATGACATTGTATCCATAGTCGGAGCACCAGAACGCCAAACACATGTGAATGGTACTAATCGAACTTCAACCCATGTAGTGTGTCCTTTGGGTACAAATGGCAATGTGAAGCCGGTTCTAACCATGAGTCACATTTCCATACTATTGTGCCTCTTTGTTGCACCCGCAATCAATGCATCGAGGCATAACCTTTGTATGCATGGCATCGTTGAGCGGTTCTTGCCTGGTGGACTATTCTTTCGAAGGTGAACTTCGTTTTTCCATGTAGTGTCCCATAAGTGTTGTTTTATGCCCCACATACACCTTTTGCCTTGCTGCATGCTAACCACACTCATGCAGGTGATTAATGTCAGAAGTGCATTGTCGTTGGCTCCATAGTCTGTAGAATGACAGTACGTGGGAGAGCCACCCAGAAGCATTTGACGTCCGTCTTAATTCCGTGGGCGTGCAGTAGTTCTCTTGAATTATTGTGAACACTAGGTTTCCTAGTGATGTTGTATGGGGATTTGTAGCCGGGTTGCTTCTCCCATATTACGTACTGCCGATGGTTTATCCTGCTGTCCACTTAAAGGTTTATTCCAAAAACAAACAAGGCTAATTGAGTTCGGCCCCACACTGGACATGGATTGCGAGCGAGGGTGAGCTCGCGACTCACCTGCTCATCACCCCTCTTCCTACACCGAGCACTACTCACTTTTTGTGACTCGCTCTTGATGTATCTAACTCGCGTGTGGGAAAATTTGTTGCATGGCGTTCTGTCTTTTTTGGCATTCCACACAGAATTGTGCTACGAGCTACCGAATTGGAACTGGAAAGATCCCGGCAATAGTACGGGTCACTCGGGTGGCCGAATGAGAAACCAAGAGAAGCAACAGAATCAGAAAAACAAACTCTACGGGAATAAGCTGTCAAGGAGTAAAGGTGATGGTATCGAGAAATTGGCCTCCATGAACTGACCACCAATAAAACTCTTGTGCGCACATAGGGATATGCAAGATAAGGGAGATAACGCCAAAGTATCTATCAACCACTGTAGTCTGCCTGCATGTGAATGACGTCAAGTCCAAAGGAAACCGAGACCAACATGACAACACCTCCCCATGACCCGCAGACGCTAGATGCCATAAGCACACAAGGGACAGGCGATAACGAACCACAATCAGGAACAAGGAGTCACAGCACTGCGAGAACGGACAACATAGAAGTAGAAAAAGGATGAAAAGTGGGATGAGACGGAGACACATCAACTAGGATTGGCGCGGAGAGACTTGAGACCAGCAGCATACACAGCCACCTTGAACTTCCCAGTGTAGAGCGACTTGGTGAGAAAGTCAGTACGCTAATGACGGGTGTGAACTCCAATCAGGCGCATGTCACCACACGCAATACGTTCACAAACAAAGTGATATTTGATGTTGATGTGCTTTGTGCGAGTGGGATGTATGCCATCATGCTCAATAATGCGGCGCGTGCTTTCATTGTTGTAGCGATGAATGATGTAGCAAATGGGCTGGCGCAACTGCTGCATGAGACGACACAACCAAATGCTTTCATAGACACCCACACCCGGAGCAACATCCTTAGCCCCAGTCAAGCTATGGGCAACACAACCTTGCTTACCGCTCTTCCAAGAAACCGTGGTGCCGCCAATGAGGAAGATATAGCCTGACCAGCTACGTGCGACACGATCCAAGGCCTAATCGTTGTCGGTGTTTCCATCAATGACAACGGAGGGCTGTGTGTGAAAGCTCAAACCAAGACGGGATGTGGACACGACCTAGAGGAATCTTCCTCAAGATGGAGGTGATGCGGGCACTGAGAGAGCTGGGACAAGAAATTGACTGCAAACACAACATCAGCTCATGTGGTAGTTCCAAGAAACATCAGAGACCTGATGACCTGGAGGTAAATTGTAACGTCTACCACCTCCCCCCAACCACACAGGGTCAACGGTCTTGAGAATTTGCTGCCCAGCAGGCATCATGGGTACATATGCATGGGGAACATGTGCCAGGAGGTCAGCAAAATTTCCCCCCAGAGTACGGACACACCCGGCCTGATGCACAGTGAGCATACAACGCAGTCGGTCACACTCAATCTCCATGCCCAGGAAGACACGGGCAAGGCCAAGATCCTTCGTCATGTATGAAGATTGGAGGAGGTCCTTCATAGCGTAGACAGCCTGTGGATCCAGCGAGGCGATGAGGAGATTGTCCACATAGACCAGGACGGAAACAAACAGTGTCACATGATCACTAAAGAAGAGAGCAGGATCAAATGGACTATGACAATAGCCACTGTTCTCAAGGGTGGCTGAAATCTCTATGTTCCAGTATTGCAGAGAATGCTTTAACCCATACAGCACTTTGCAAAGGCGCCAGGCACGGCCATTACCATTTTTAAAGTGGCGCCTAAACAAGGTAAATCTCCTCATTGAGGCGTCTATGCAAGAATGTGTTGTTGACGTCCATTTGGAGCAGCTCCCAGGCATGTTGGGCTACTTGGTTCAGCACTGCCTTGGTGGTGGTGTACTTCCCAATAGGGACAAACGTGGCATCATAGTTGATGCCAGGCACTTGAGAAAATCCCTTGGCAGTGAGGCGAGCCTTGTAGCGCTCAACTGTGCCGTTTGGGTTACGCTTGCGCCTGACATCAAATGTGCGGCAATGGCTTTTCACCCAGGTGAGAGGTCCACCAGGTCATAAATTCCATGCTCTATGATTGCATCAAGCTCCTCATGCATAACCTACTCCCAAGGAGACGCATCTGGGGTGGAACGGGCTTGGTGGACAATGTCTGGATCAGACGGGAGACTCGCATCGCCACGAGAAGTGAGAGCGGTGGCGACAGAGGTGTGAGACACAATAGAACTGGATCCAGCGTCGACAACAACATTGAAAAACTCGGCCGTAATCATGGAGTAGCCAACGGCGGAGTTGGGCTAGACGACAGTGCTGCCAGAACAAATGCATCCTGGCCAGTGAAAGGAGTAGGCAAGTTTGTGGAAGGGGGCAAGGCCACACATATGAAGGGACATTGATCGACTCACGGAGGGGATAGAGTGAGAGGAGGACTACAAGGGATGCAGGTGACCACCTTGAGCCCGACTGTACGAAGCATGGACGGACGAGAGTGGACGAGCGACGGGGTCCGCTGCGGAGGAAACCAACAAGGGATCAGAATGAAGGGGAGATGAACCAGATGATGTAGGCAAAGACTCGTGTGAGGATGTAGGAGACGATGTTGATCATGAAGAAGATATAGTACCAAGTGATGTCATGGGCGCTGGTGCATGTGTAGATGAGGAGGCAGAGGTGGATGTAGACATAGACAGAGAGGAAGGTGACGATGTAGGTGCCGAAGATGTAGGTAGTGATGTAGGGAGAGACAAAGATGTGGGTGTCGGGATGGACGCCAGCGGGGGCAGATGTTAGACGGGAGGCACATGGGAGCATAGAGTGCCGCCCGAGGGCCAGCCGGTCCAAGAGCTGCCAACAACAGGCGAGAGTGGGCCAAGAGAGGGGACACGATGGACAATATTGTGACTAAACTTGCTCTCAAAGAAGACAGCCTCACGTGAGTCAATGGCACGACAATTTTGGGATCCCATAAATGCCATGCCTTGGACTGTGGCAAGACACCGATGAACGGGCACAAAAGCCTGCACAGGGAGAGATTCCCATGGCGCTAGTTCTCAGGGAGCCAAACACTGGCAACATACCTCCAAACTCGCGCAAGGTGCAAGTCAGTGTGACGTTAGTACCAGCGTTCATATGGAGTAACGTGGTGTGGAAGGGGCCTATGAGGAACCCGGTTCCACACCCAAGTCATATACTTCATGGCTTCATAAGTGAAGGCTTTAGACAGAACAGACTCAACCAGCATAGTACAAACCCCATCCACAAGAGTGCGGTTCTAATACTCAGAAACACCATTTTGCTTAGGGGTATAGGGTGCAGATGACTCAAACCGGACACCAAACGATGATCCCATGACATCATGGACAAGGGCAAGAGGCTCATGGGTGCAAGGCATGGACATAGGAAAGGGGGGGGAGATGCATTTTACCTTACACAAAAATCCATGCACTCAGCGCTGCATGGAGTAGAGAAGGTGGCAGTATCCAACGGAGTGGCAGGCTGGTAGTGGAGTAGGCTGTGAATCTTAGTGGTGGTCACATGGCAGAGGCCACAATGAAGCAAGTACGTATGCTCAGAATAAAGCGCAAGAGCAACATGGACATGAGGAACAACAGCGGTGGACACGCTAGGTGCAAACAGAGGCACTCAATACAGTTTGTCACAGCAAAGGCCATGGAGCACAATACGCCCAGACGATTGTAACAAAACAGCACCAATGCCATGAGACGCGAAAAAAGTCCATACCCTGATCATCGAGGGTAGTGACTGATAGAAGGCTCACCCCGAGCGCAGGAACATACAGCACATCAGATTGGAAGACGTCATCAGAGGGGCGAACAAACCATACGACACCAAACACCCCAAACAGGTAGCATCTGTCTAGAACTAGTACGAACAAAGTGGACATCCCGATAGGCCCCAACGACATGAACGTGACATGCGACTGCGTCATGTGGTGAGCGGCTCTATAATCAAGAATCCAAAAACCATGAGAAACACAAACAAGAGATGAGACATGACACGCAGCGACACGACTTGAAGTGGCAACAGATGACGGAGGACGATCGAGACAATGGGCCAAGAGACAAGGACATGTAACATGTTGCCACTCAATCCATGCATCCTCCACACTCGAACCGCCCAATGACCCCCCCCCCCCCCAAAGGGATCCATCCGACTCATAATGGTGACCCTGGGAGCCGACTGCCAAGATCACACCGTACAGGACATCGAGTCATCTGGCTGAAAGGGCGTTGAGTGAGAGCCTAAGGAAGACGGGTTGGCCAGCTGGGAGGAGCCCGAGGTGAGTGGCGAAGAGGATTCGGTACAATGAGTGAAGCGGAGGTGGTCAGTCACTGTAGCGGCGTGTAGCAGGAAAACGTTGGTTCGTAAATGGTGGGATAAGAGTGGGACGGGCCCCAGTGCCACACAGGCGGCGGCACCACTATCGCAGCCATGTCGAGGCTTGGATAGTGGCATATGAAAGAGTGGTCTCCCACGGTTTAGGTGAACCCTACATACCGGGGTCTCCACCGTGAGGAGGAGGAGGGGGTCTCCCGCAATATGTGGGACAAGTCCCCAAATATTGGGGTATCGACCAGAGAATGGGAGAGAGGATAAAAAATAAGAAACTTGAGAAGAAAAATGAGCTCGAAGAGAATCTCAAAATAGGTGGTCTCCTGTGACAATAGGACAAGTCCCCGTATGTCAAGGTCTCGACCAATATTGTACAGGGAGAGAAGAAAAGTAAAGAAAAGTCCAAGAATGAAGAAAAGGGGAGAAAAGGGCCAAAGTAAAATAAAATGAAATGAAATAAGAGAGAAAGAAGTGTGTTGGGGATGGGGTCACCAAGAGGGGTTGTCGATGAGGTAGGCCCGGGTACACCTTGGCCCTTTGTTGGGTTACACGGTAACCTGTTACAATCGGTTCATGGCCAAAAGATGCTGCAAGAAAATCGTGATTGTTGGATTGGTCATCTTTCTGACATATCCACCAATTAGGATGCAAGAATTTGTAGGATTGTATGCCCCTCCACGTCCGCGGACGCATAGCTAGGGTCGGCCCATAAGAAAAAAATCACGGACATCGACCTAGCTGTCCGGAAAGACCCCGGATAATACGGAATGACAAATCCGACGCCAGGACAAAAGGGTAAGGACTGTACGTTGGGTTGGGTCCAACCCCTCCAGTCCATTGGCGAGCAAAATTCCTTCACGGAACTGGTCATCATGGGAAACACTTGAGACTCGTGAACCCAACTTCAGACAGGGTCTAAATAAATTCATCACCAGATAAAACCATATTCATAGAAAAGAGAATAAATGTCTTTTGAGGTTCTTCTTCGATATGTTGGTGAGTTTTTATACATAACACCGTATCGTCAAGCGCATTTGTTCGATTTTTTATTGTGTTTTTTGGCCTTCAAATCCACACAAGCTGGAATAATCCAGGCATAGCTTGAAGTAATTCAGGAAGATTTCGCCCAAACCATACACAATGTTTAAGAGCACACATGGACGAACAGAAAAGGGTTTGAACAAATGCGGGTGAAAGTTTGGCAGTCCATTTACAACCAGTTTTGGCTTCCACGGACGAGGTAATGTCTCATAGCAAACCTTCCATATTGCAGGCAATTGTTTAGCCTCTTAAGAGATACTAGTATGAATACTTTTGCTCAGTTACCGTGTAACCATATACACGCTTTGCGTGCAACACCTGCCTCTTGTTGGGTTACATAGTAACCTATTACAATCGGTTCGTGGCCAAAAGATGCTGCGAGAAAATTGTGATTGGTGGATCGGTCATTCTTCTGACATATCCACCAATCAGGGTGCAAGATTTTGTCGGACTGTATGCCCCTCCATGTCCGCAGACGCATAGTCAGGGTCGGCCCAGAAGAAAAATATCACGGACATCGACCTAGATGTCCGGACAGACCGCGGATAGTACGGAACGACCAGTCTGACGCCAGGAGAAAAGTGTAAGGACTGTACGTTGGTCGCTCATCCTTGGCCTCGCCCTGTCTTGTTTCACGGAACTGGTCTTCATCGCAAACTCTTGAGACTCGTGAACCCGGCTTCAAACAGGGTCAAAATGCAATTAGAGACAAGAAAATCAACCATCGTCATAGAAGAAGGTAAATAAATCAAGCTCTGCCTATGATAACGCCATATTGTTTTTCACAACATAATGGAAAATTCGAAATTCATCCAAGTTTGTCAAAGGTTTTTTTTTTGGTGAAGTTCATAATAGACGTGTGAAACTAGCGTGCTCACAATTCAAGAACAACGTAATCTCATTTCATTAAATCCATCATCAGATAAAACCACATTCATAAGAAGATGAGAGGAAATGCATTTTGAGGTTCTTCTTTAATATCCTGGTGAGTTGTTATGGATAATACTGTATTGTCAAGCGCATTCCTTCAATTTCTGGTTGTTTTTTTAGCATTTACATTCACACAAGCTGGAATAAATCCAGCATAGCTTGAAGTAACATAGGAAGAGTTCGCCCAAACCACACACGATGTTTAAGAGAACACACGGGCGAACGAAAAAAGTTGGTTTGAATGAATGCGGGTGACATTTTGGCAGTCCATTTACAACCAGTTTTGGCTTCCACGAACGAGGTAAAGTCTCATGGCAAACCTTCCATTATGTGGTCCAGATTGCGGGCAGTTATTTAGCCTCTTAAGAGGTACTAATATGAATACTTATTCTCGGTTACTATGTAACCCTATGCACGCTTTGCGTCCAAAACCCGTCTCTTGTTGGGTTACATAGTAACCTATTACAATCGGTTCGTGGCCAAAAGATGTTGCAAGAACATCATGATTGGTGAATCGGTCATTTTTTTTGACATATCCACCAATGAAGGTGCAATATTTTGTCGGACTGCATGCCCATCCATGTCTGCGGACGCATGGTCAGGATCGGCCCATAAGAAAAATATCACGGACATCGACCTAGATGTCCGGATAGAGCTCGGATAGTACGTAATGACCAGTCCAACGCCAGGAAAAAGGGGTAAGGACTGTACGCTGGTCGCTCCTCCTTGGCCTCGCCCTGTCATGTCTCACATAACTGGTCGTCATGGCAAACTCTAGAGACTCGTGAACCCGGCTTCAAACAGGGTCAAAATGCAATCAAAAGAAAAGAAACTCAACCACCTTCATAGAAGGTAAATAAATTAGATTCTGCCTATGACAACATCATATTATTTTTCACAACACAATGGAACATTCAAAATTCACCCAGTTTTGTCAAAGGTATTTTTTTGTGAAGTTCATAGCAGACATGTGAAACTAGCGTGTTCACAATAAAGGAACAGCGTTCTCTCATTTCAATAAATTCATCATCAGATATAACCACATTCATAAAAAGATGTGAGGACATACCTTTTGAGGTTCTTTTTCAATATGTTGGTGAATTTTTATACATAGTACTGTATCGTCAAGTGCATTCGTTCAATTTTTGGTTGCTTTTTTTTAGCATTTACATCCACACAAGCTTGAATAAATACAGCATATCTTGGAGTAACTTAGGAAGAGTTTGCCCGAACCATACACAGTATTTGAGAGCACACAAGGGCGAACGAAAAAAACTAGTTTGAACGGATGCGGGTGACAGTTTGGCAGTCCATTTACAACCAGTTTTGGCTTCCACGAACGATGTAACGTCTCATGACAAACCTTCCATTACGTGGTCCAGATTGCGGGCAGTCATTTAGCGTCTTAAGAGGTACTTACATGAATACTTTTTCTCGATTACTATGTAACCCTATGCATGTGTTGCGTGCAACACCTCTCTTGTTGGGTTACATAGTAACATATTACAATTGGTTCATTGCCAAAAAGATGCTGTAAGAAAATCGTGATTGGTGGATCGGTCATTTTTCTGACATATCCACCAGTCAAGGTGTAAGATTTTGTCGGACTGTACGCCCCCCCCCCCCATGTCTGCAGACACATAACCAGGGTCAGCCCAGAAGAAAAAAATCACGGATACCGACCTAGGTGTCCAGATTGACCTCGGATAGTACGGAATGACCAGTCCGATGCGAGGAGAAAAGGGTAAGGACTATACGTTGGGTTTCTCCTCCTTGGCCTTGCCCTGTCCTGTTTCACGGAACTGGTCGTCATGGTAAACTCTTGAGACTCGTGAACCAGGCTCCAAATAGGGTCAAAGTGCAATCGAAAGAAAAGTAATTCAACCACCGTCATAGAAGAAGGTAAACAAATTAATTTATGCCTATAATTACGTCATCTCATTTTTCATAACATGCTGAAACATTCAAAATTAATCCAAATCTGTCAAAGGTAAGTTCATAATAGGCGTGTGAAACCATCATGTTCACAATACAAGAACAAATAAAAATCATCTAAGTAAATTCACTATCAGATAAAACCACATTCACAAAACAAAAACGAGAAGAAATGCCTTTTGAGGTTCTTCAATATGTTGGTGAATTGTTATACATTATATTGTATCGTCAAGCACATCCGGTCAATTATTGGCTGTGTTTTTTTAGCTTTTACATCCACACAAGCTGGAATAAATCCAGCATAGGTTGAAATAACTTAGGAAGTTGTAACGGAAGTGGTCCGTTTTGCGACTAACTTTGGAACCCAAAACGTAGGCCCTCAGAAAGTGTAGTCCAAGGAGGAGGGGCGAATGGTCGCATCAGCCATTTTGGCTGAGACAAACCGCGCCACAACGGACATAGTCTTCATAGGGCATGGATGTCAAAACATGCATCCTAGCCTAATCCTTCCACGTGGCACAGCCACGTGGAAACAGGGCCCTAGCGGCGCTCAAAGGGATGGAGGAGGAGTGACGTGATGGAATCTCCATCGCGACACTCCTCTCGCCCCAAATCCACACTAAAGGTATTTTTCGGACTAGAGTCGACCTCGACTCTAACCCGTATATTATTTTACGAACAAGGACGCCTCGATACTCCAATCTCGAGACCCCGAAACATGCCGTAAATATTTCAAGACCATTTTTAATCCTAAAAATGGTCCGCACGCTACATTCCTCCCCTTTTGCTCCGAACCGTCCTGGTTTGTCCTTGCTCATGGAGGTTTGATCATTGCGTGCTTCAAGATGCAAACTATGCAACAAAAAGCATGCATAAGAGCACACTTGTGAACTATTGTCATCCGCAACACTGTTGCGTCATGTTCACGCACAATCAACCACGCACATGCGTGGTTTCCACGATTGTGATCAACTGCGTACAACATTCCATGTTGATCACGCACTTCCTTGGCTCTTGCCAAGNTTTAATCCTAAAAATGGTCCGCACGCTACATTCCTCCCCCTTTGCTCCGAACCGTCCCGGTTCGTCCTTGCTCATGGAGGTTTGATCATTGCGTGCTTCAAGATGCAAACTATGCAACAAAAAGCATGCATAAGAGCACAATTGTGAACTATTGTCATCCGCAACACTGTTGCGTCATGTTCACGCACAATCAACCACGCACATGCGTGGTTTCCACGATTGTGATCAACTGCGTACAACATTCCATGTTGATCACGCACTTCCTTGGCTCTTGCCAAGAAGATACACGCACATCCATTGTACGTTTGATCACACGTGTTGGCGTTCCTTCGCGGAAGATTCATCACACGTGTGTATCACTGGCATGGTCGATGTCGTTTGGGACATACATTGTCAATGTAGTCTTGCCAGCCTGGAAGAGGGTATGGAAGAAACTTTGTTCCACATTCCGTGTGGTACGTGTTCAGCAAGCTGTTGTGGTGACGTCTCCTCCCCCTTTGCAAGGAGCGTCCCTGCAACCAATAAACCGGGCGTCCCCGCGAAAACAATCCAGGTCCACACAACACTTCCCATGTCGTTCGGACATGATCTCTTCAAAGGGGTTGTTGTCGAGGTGGTACCTCCCCGCAACATTGTCAATACGTGCAATTCAAGATCCGGACATCAGTCTTCTCAATTTGCAACCACGTGTTCATGACCACGCGTAGGCCTATCTGACCTCTTTCAGCACCGGGAATTGGTTGGCTGAACTCAACCAAGCTCCACAAAGCCCATGCAACTTGCATGCCAGCTTTATCTTAGGGTTGGGAGGCACCAAGGGCCTAAGACATGGTTGCTGAGCACACTTGTTTTCCCTTTCAAAGATTGCACTCATCATTGAAGGAGGCGGCATTGGTCGTCTGGCACGCGTAATTATCGTCAACGTCCGTCATTAGACGCGATAATGCT
>SZWC01001758.1:101187-138215 GCA_023375785.1 Penium margaritaceum | reverse complement strand
ATTCGGCACTAATGTCAACGATTTAATTGACGCACTCATCGGGCATGCATTCGACATCATGGTAATCGTGCGTTTGGCACTCACGCGAATGCTATGATTGAATTTTCCATGTTGGTCATATTCTAGGTGCAACCGGCACTTGTCAATCGACCATCATGCGTGGATTTCCACCATCGTGTGTGTGTGTGTGTGTGTATGTGTGTGTGTGTGTGTGTGTGTGTGTGTGTGTGTGTGTGTCGAGTGCGATCGGCACTCACATCCTTGTTCTGTCGAGATCCATTCACAAATGGCTTACCCAGTATTCTTGGTGCAATCAACACCCACGTGAATACGGAATCGGCTTTTGTTAAGGTCATATATTCGTAGACCATGAGCAGTGTGTTCGACACTAGCATCACGGATGCTTTCGGCATCCCTGATTAAAGTGCAACTGGCACTTTTTCAGTGGTGTGTTCGACTCTGACAAAATTTCTGCAACCAGCACTTGTGCTGTTGCCCGTAGTGCAATCGGCACTTACGTCGATGATGTGGTCGACGTCTGTGTAACCGTGCAACCAATACTCGTTTGTGCTGTCTGCACATTTTGCATTCTTGCGACGAGTAGGAGAGTCGTTGAGTGGTTGCAACACGTTCGGTGTTTTCCTTTTATTTTTGTTGAGAATTCGACTCAATGGTCGTGACCATTGTGGTTTTGCAACGTGGTGCATGCTGTAGTTGTCGTTTTGCGTAAACAAAACTATTTAGCTTACGTACACCCCACAATAAGCCATGTCGTGGCTTTTAACGGTCACCCTTCCGGGCAGTTTTTGCACGGACTACCCCAAACTTTTAGGTTTATCCAAAAACATTTTGGCACAATCGGTGCTGATTTTCTTCCATTGAAACATTTTTGAGTGAGTTCCGTCCAAGACATGGAAAACTGTCGGTTTCCCTCCTTTTGTGCTTTGGAACGGAAAAGAACAAGAAAATCAGAACTGCTGATTGTCGGAAGAGCTTAATTCGAGCTTTTAGATTTTTGCGTCAAAACCCATGGTCAACTTGACCACACACTCGGGTTCGACCACAAACATTTTCACCGTTTCGAACGTTTTTGTAAACGGTTAACATAGAATTCCTCAACTTGAGAATTCATGAAGAAAACAAAAATTTGGCATGTCTAGTGCCTCCTTTTTTTCCGTTTGATGCTTGGAGTCTTTCAAGAGTCACCCGGTGGTAAGTTGAGAAAACAATCGATTTTCCCCATTTTCCATGAATAGGAAAATATGCTTAAAGCAATATTTGAGAAATTCTCAAATTATTGTAGAGCTCAGACCAAACTCCTTGCCATTTTTTTCGACGGTCAAAACCGGGTTCTGAGGATGATGTTATCTTAATTTTCCGTGGGCAAGGCCTGGGGGAAAAGAGGGAACAACGTGTCGAAATGGAGATTCGATGACGCGACCTTTCGGTCTTCGAACCGAGGTCAATAGCTTGCGCCACTGAGACCCATTCTCTCCCCTTGCAAAGAAAATATAGGACAGCCAGTTTGCGCTTGGCGAGCAATGTCCTCCGCCAGAGGTGGGAGGAGGGAGGAAGTTTCCTCCTCTCCTCTCCCTCTCCTTCCTGCCAATCGGGCGGTGGGAGGTGCTCCCCTCCGCGGCTCTGTGGCGCAGGCGACGCCACGGGATGGAAGGGGAGTCGGGAGACTCTCCCCTCAGCTACCCCTTGGCCCTGTCCGCGTCATGGAGGGCGGGGGGAGGGGGGGGACTCCCCCCTCACTATCCCCCTTTGGCGTCGTCGGTGCCATGGAAGGGGGAAAGAGGGACTTCTGTCCCTCTTCTCCCCGTCGGCGCCGTCGGCGCCATTGGGAGGGGGGAGGGAGGCAGTCCATCCCTCTCCTCCCCTTCGGCGCCGTCGGCGCTGTGGGAGGGGGGGGAGAGGGACTCCCGTCCCTCTCTTCCCCTTTTGGCGCCATCGGCGCAGTGGAGGGGGGGGGAGAGAGGACGTCCCCTCTCCTCCCTTTGGCGCTGTCGGCGCCGTTAGAAGGGGGGGAGAGAGAGGACGTCCTCTCTCTTCCCCTTGGCACAGTCGTCGCCGTGGGAGGGGGGTGGGAGTGGGAGGGGGAACGTTCCCTCTCCACCCCTTGGCGCCGTCGGCGCCGTGAGAGGGGGGGGGAGGGGGATGGCGTCCCCTCTCCCCTCGTTGGCGCCGTTGGCACCCTGGGAGGGGAGGGGAAGAAGGGGAGGCGCCCCCTCTACCCCCCTTGGCCGTCGGCTCTCTTGAGGGGGGGGAGGGGGAGGGAAAACGCTCCCTCTCCTCCCCCGTAGGCCGTCGGCCGGAGTGAGAGAGGGAGGAGGGGGAGAACGTCTCCCCTCCCCCCCTTGCGCACTGGCGAGGCCTTGGATGCGGGGGGGGAGGGGGGGGTTGCCTCCATCCTCCCCCTTGGGCGCTATCGGCGCAATGGCCGTGTGGGGAGGGAGATGCTCGCTCCCCTCCTCACGTCTCCCGTCACCCGCCGGTCGGGCGGCATTTCCTCTCAGGCAACCCCCTCTTTTTCTTTTGTTTGGCGGCCTGCCGGGCTGCTCGGTCTCACGGGATCTCGGCCTGTCGGGCTCTCGAGCGGGCGAGAAAGCTCGTCCCGTACGGGGGTAGATTTGCTGCGACAAAACTGCGCGAGAACTACATCGACAGTCGGTCGTTTTTTTTTTTTTTGAAACATTCGATCTATGGACGAAGTCATTCGTCATGTCCATCGAACGGGCAGCGGAAGTCGATTGGCTCTGATGCCAATGTAACGGAAGTGGTCCGTTTTGCGACTAACTTTGGAACCCAAAACGTAGGCCCTCAGAAAGTGTAGTCCAAGGAGGAGGGGCAAATGGTCGCATCAGCCATTTTGGCTGAGACGAACCGCGCCACAACGGACATAGTCGTCATAGGGCACGGATGTCAAAACATGCATCCTAGCCTAATCCTTCCACGTGGCACAGCCACGTGGAAACAGGGCCCTAGCGGCGCTCAAAGGGGTGGAGGAGGAGTGACGTGATGGAATCTCCATCGCGACACTCCTCTCGCCTCAAATCCACACTAAAGGTATTTTTCGGACTAGAGTCGACCTCGACTCTAGCCCGTATATTATTTTACGAACAAGGACGCCTCGATACTCCAATCTCGAGACCCCGAAACATGCCGTAAATATTTCAAGACCATTTTTAATCCTAAAAATGGTCCGCACGCTACAGAAGTGTTCACCCAAACCATACACAATGTTTAAGAACATAGATGGGCAAATGAAAAAAATCGTTTGAACGAATGCGAGTGATAGTTTGGCAGTCCATTTACAATCGGCTTTGGCTTCCATGGACGAGGTAAAGTCTCATGGTAAATCTTCCATTATGTGGTCCAGATTGTGGGAAATTGTTTATCAAATTAAAATATAATAATATGAATACTTTTTCTTGGTTACTATGTAACCCTATGCACGCTTTGCATGCAACACCTGCCTCTTGTTTTTCCTGTTCCTGCTGGTAGAGCTACTGTTATGGGAGCCGCCAGTCGAGGCGGTGATTACGTCATCATGATGAACTCAGATGTATGTTTTGATGATTCCATTGTATTTTAAGTGAAAAAACCGTGTGAAAGCGACCCAAGAACTGGTTCATTCGGTGCAGGGACACGAAAGATACGGCCGTGCAAAGGTGGGAGGCGCATCGGCTCGACCCCGCGCACGGCAGAGCGACTCTCTCGCCCACTGCAGCCGAAGCGCCCCTGGATGGACACTTAGCCAATGAGACAAGGTTCATTGGATTCCATGGGCGCTTCAAGATGGCGACTGGAGCTGCATTCGCAAGCAAGGGCGCTTCGGGCGGCCGTGACCCCCGCTGGCAGTGCTGCCAGCGGCAGTCACGCGTGGAACACTCAAACGACCATAACTTAGCCGTTTATTTAAGATTGAGGCATTTTTTGGTGCGTTAGAAAGCTCGCAGTGCGTACTCTATGATGCATATGTTATTTGCATAATTTCCCCTCGGCAGAGTGCTTCGGAGCGCCGAGGACCTTTCGTATGACTCATGGAGGCTGGTACATAAGGAAGCCTAGGGATTGTTCTAGGCATGCCAATCTTACCCAGAGACTCTGTACATCTCCTTGTACTAATCCATCAAGTCTAAAAGATCCATTCCTTGCCCAAATCTCCTTGTGTTCCAAGTATTTCCTTGCACCCGTCCATTCGATCCTACAAGTCGTCCGCAGTACACCTTGGTGCCAACGCCACCGGGAGAGTCGCACGACGGGAACCTTGGTCACTAGCAGTGGTCTTGCTGCTAGGAGAGGGCCGTGCGACATCTCAAGGGTTGGCCCACACACCAAGGGGTTGAGGGTTGGGATGTTTATCCCAAGGGCCCGGCGTGTGACCGCCACGTCGGGTGCCCCTCGGTTCACATTTGGTATCAGAACGCGTGGACGTTCGGTTGGCTTTGCGCGGACCCGAGGGAGGTAGCAGATTTGCCACAACTGTGAATGGCGAGAATGTTTTCGTCACAACCGGAAGCATGGCAGCAGCGGCATACGACCAGGGCTATCTCATGGAGGAGATCCGGCATGCTCTTGATGAGTTGCGTCAAGAGAACCAGCAGCTGCGTGCGGAGGTTGAGGCGAGGTATGTCGTCCAAGGGAGCAGTGCGTTGGGGGGTGTCACATTGGTATCCACACCTGCCTTTCGGCGGCCCAAGCCAAAGGAGCCGGAGTTCTACACAGGCAAGGGCAGTGCGCGTGAGTGGCTCTTCACGGTGAACTCGTAATTCACGGCGTTGGGCATTCCTGTGGGAGAAGATGCCACGAGATTGGAGTATGCACCTACTCTGCTCCGGGGAATGGCGCTGGAGTGGTGGTCGGCATTGGTGCCGGCGGAACACCGCTGGGTTGCCGGACGGGCTGGGGGGAGGGGCACAGCTTCAGCCATTACCGAGTGTACCGCTAGGGCGGGAAGTGCAGCTCGGTGTGTGGGAGTTGACGGAGAATCCGGAGACGTGGGAGCAGTTTGAGATGATGTTCCAGGCGCGTTTCGACCACCTCAACAGCAGCCGAGTCGCTCGTGACAAGATCAAGCGCGTCAAGCAAGGCGAATCGGTCCAGGACTACACTACATGCTTCATAGCTTTGGCGACGCAGATCGTCGACCTTTCGGACGCGGAGGCGTACGACCGCTACCATGACGGCCTGAAGCCGCACGTCTAACGTGAACTTGTGGTGCTCGGGTTGTGGACCTTTGCGGAGTTGGTCTCGGCAGCGGAGCACATCGACGCGGTAAGCTACAATGGGCGAAGGACCAGCTATGGAACACAACCATGGGTGGAGCAGCCGGGTCAGGCTATGCCCATGGAGGTGGATGCAATCCATGCCGGGCAGTGGGGCCCGGACGGGCAGTTGGGACCGAAAGGCAAGTGTTGAGTCTGTGGCAAGGAGGGTCATCGCAAGTGGGATTGCCCCAAGTGCAAGGCACAGCAGGAAAACGGGCAGGAGTACTGAGGAGGGGATGACCTACTGCTGCGATTTTTTTTTCGGAAAAGGATGGCACCAGCCCTGAAAGGCGTTTGCCGATTATGGAGCTGCCTCAAGTGTTTTTGTAGAATGAAGGTGAGACCCGGCAGTTTCCAGGGATCATCCTAGAGGTGGTTCTTGAGATTCTGAAGGGGATTTTCAAGGGTCGGAGGAAGCTACGTGGTTTGCTAGATGGCGGTGTGAGCCATAGCTTCTTCAACGACAAGTTGATGACAAGGTTGGAGCTCTCACATCAGCAGGTGACGTCGGCCAAGGCCCGACAAGTGTTCAGAGTGGTGGAGTGCGGCAGGCCTCTCGTCAAGCACAAGGTCCATATGGGTGAGTTGGAGTGTGACATGGAATTCCACACTTGTCCTATGGATGATTACGATTGCTTGATCGGCCGGGATTGGTTGTATGCCTGGAATCTGGAGGTGGATTGGAGGTGCAACTGGGTGGTCGTTAAGGCGGGCATGAAAAATCTCACTGTGCCATTTTGGCGGGGTGAGGGGAAGGAGTCGGAGGTGGCGGAAGCGGGGAAGCAGTTGCGCATCATCAACTTGCAATAGCTGAAGCGGTGCGAGCGCAAGGGTGGCCAAGTTTACTTGGCATGGGTGCGTCCACAACAAGCAGCAGAGCAGCATATTGCAGCGGTTGAAGCAGGGGGGGCAGTCGATAGAAGGCGTGGGAGCTCCAGAGTTGCCTCCTTGTGTTGGGGAGGTACTCAAGGGGTTCGAGGACATTTTTCCAGAGGAATTGCCAAAGAGGCTGCCACCGCAGCGCGACATCGACCAGAAGATCGAGGTGGTGCCAGGTTCGTCACCAACGGTGCGGTCTTACAATCGCATGAGTGATGTGGAGCTCGCGGAGCTCAAGAGGTAGTTGGGGGAATTGGTGGAACAGGGTTTCATTCGGCCGTCGGTGTCTCCATACGCGGTGCTGGTCCTATTCGTCATGAAGAAATCAGGAGAGCTGCGGATGTGCGTGGACTACCGGGCACTCAAGAACATCACGGTAAAGAACCGCTACCCGTTGCCACGGGCCAAGGAGTTGTTCGACCAGCTACAAGGCGCACGCATCTTCAGCAAATTGGACCTGAGGTCGGTATACCACCAAATCCGCATTGCGGAGGAGGATGTGGAAAAAACCATGTTTCGAACGCGCTATGGATATTTTGAGTATCTCGTGATGCCTTTTGGGCTAACAAATGCTCCTGCTACGTTCATGGCGCTGATAAAATGGGTGTTCCACCCCTACTTGGACCAGATCGTGGTGGTGTTCCTCGATGGCATCCTTGTGTACTCGCGAACAATGGAGGAGCACCAGGAACACCTCGGGATGGTCATGGAAGTGCTGAGAAAGGAGCGGCTATTCTCCTAGCTCAGCAAGTGTGAATTTTCCAAGCAAGGGGTGGAGTTCCTCGGGAACATTGTCAGCGGGAAGAGGATCCGCATGGACCCAACAAAGGTGGAGTCAGTGAAGGAGTGGCCAGAGCCAGCGTGCATGCGTGACATCCAGGTTTTCCTGGGTTTTACAAACTACTACCAGAGGTTTTTCTGGGGGCACACGGCAATGGGAGCACCCTTGAAAGACTTCCTCAAGAAGGGGTGTCAATGGGAGTGAGATACAGAGGAGGGGCAAGCCTTCGGTGCAATGAAGGCTGCCATGTGTCAATCCCCACTGTTGGTGCATCCGGACACGAGCAAGGAGTACGTGTTGGCGACGGACGCAAGCGACTTTGCAATTGGTGGAGTGCTGATGCAGGACCAATGGAAGGGGTTGCAGCCCATAGCGTACTACTCCAAGAAGCTGAAAGAGGCTGAGCTCAACTACCCGATCCATGAGAAAGAGATGCTCGCAGTGGTCCGAGCCTTCAAGCAGTGGAGGTGCTACTTTGAGGCGCGGCGGTGTGTGGTGCACATGGACCACTACGCGAGTCGCAGCCAAACCCGAGTCGTCTTCAAGCATGTTGGATGGAGCTTCTGGGGGGCGGCTTCGACTACGAGATCTAGTAAAAACCAGGGAGGATCAACCCAGCGGACCCGATTTAGTGTCGCCCGGACTTGGGCGTGCATGTGATCACGGTACTAACGGGATCTCCAATCATCCGCAGCTTGTTTGTACACGGGTATGCGGAGGATCAGGACTTTGTCGTAAGTACGATGAAGGGGTGCAAGTGGGATGGCTAGTGTTGGAGGTGTGAGAAGGGGAACCAGATTGTGGTGCCGCGGAGTGCGTCTCTGCGACAGGCGTTGTTGAAAGAGGCGCACCACTCATACTATAATGGTCATTTTGGCCACGACAAGACCTTCAAGATGCTTGTGCGCCAATATTAGTGGGCGACGATGGGAACAGATTGCAAGGAGTACGTGAGCAGCTGTGACACGTGCCAAAGAATCAAGTCATGGAGAGTGCGAGCGCCAGGAGAACTGCAGCCGCTACCGGTACCAGAACGTTCGTGGACAAACATCTCACTTGAATTTGTGGGGGATCTTCCATGGAATGCAACGGGCAACACCATGGTGCTGGTGGTGGTGGAATGATTTAGCAAAATGACACACTTTATTCTATGTACAAAGAAATTAATGGCAGCAGAGATGGCTCAACTCCTCTTGCAACACGTCATCAAAATTCACGGGGTGCCGAAGTTCATGGTCTCGGACTGCGACCCGCGCTTCACCTCCCGGTTTTGGGAGGAACTCTTCAAGAAGCTGGGTACCCGTGTAGCTCTTTCATCTGCCTACTATCCCCAATCAGATAGCCAAACTGAGCACACCAATCGGACCATGGAGCAGCTTCTGTGGGGGATCTTGGAGCCGGATGGCAAGGGATGGGAATGCAAGCTCCCGGTGGCTGAGTTCACCTACAACGCAGTAGTGCATGCCTCTATGGGACGGTCTACTTTTGAGGTAGTGTATGGGGTGCAGCCTCCATGTCCCTCAGACATGGCAACGAGGTCGGACCTACCCGTTGTGCAACAGTTTATAAGTGATTTCACGGAGGTGTGGCACACCTTACGAGATGCGCTTCACAAGGCGCAGCAGTAGATGAAGCGGCAAGCGGAAAAGCACCGAATAACCGAGGAGTTCTCGGTGGGACAAGAGGTGCTACTCAGTTCGCGGAATCTGCAGCTAGAGGGGGTGGGCAGCGAAAAGCTCAAGCCTCGGTGGGTGGGCCCTTTTCCGTTCAAGGAGAAGCGGTCCGCGGTGAGCTATGAGTTGGAGCTGCCGGACCACTACGGGATCCATCCCGTGTTCCACGCTTCTCTTCTCAAGGCCTACAAGGAGCCGGGTGTGCAGTTCGCGATGTGGGGACAGGCTCCTCCTCCACCGTGGCTCGGCTATGGGCCTGAGCACAACTGCTGGATTCTCGAAGCTAATTTCCACAAGGACAGTGCTGTCAACACGGTCTTCTGAGCGTACCACGAGCGCACTGGGACGGTGCGCCCTCGGAGGGGGGATGATGTTATGGGAGCCGCCGGTTGAGGCGTTGATTACGTCATCATGCTGAACTCTTATGTATGTTTGGATGCTTCCATTATATTTTACGTGAAAAACCGTGCGAAATCGACCCAAGAACTGGGTCATTCGGTGCAGGGGCGAGAAAGATACAACCGTGCAAAGGTGGGAGGCGCACCTCCAGTAAACAGGAGACGTACCGGTTTGACCCCGCGCACGACGGAGCGACTTTCTCACCCACTGTAAGAGGCAAGGTTCATTGGAGTCCATGGGCGCTTCGGGATGGCGGCTGGAGCTGCATTCGCAAGGGCGCTTCGGGCGGGCGTGACCCCCGTTGGCGGTGCTGCCAACGGCAGTCACACATGGAACACTCAAACAGCCATGACTTAGTCATTTCTTCACATATTGAGGCGTTTTTTGGTGCGTGAGAAAGCTCGCAGTGCGTACTACATGATGCATATATTATTTGCATAATTTCCCCTTAGTAGAGTGCTTCGGAGCGCCGAGGACATTTCGGGTGACTCATAGAGGCTGGTACATAAGGAAGCCTAGGGATTGTTGTAGGCATGCCAATCTTACCCGGAGACTCTGTACATTTCCTTGTACTGATCCATCAAGTCTAAAAGATTTATTCCTTGCCCAAATCTCCTTGCCCAAATTCCGAGTATTGCCTTGCACCCGTCCATTTGATCCTACATGTCTTCCGCAACGTACCTTGGTGCCAACGCCGCCGGGAGAGTCGCACGGTGGGAACCTCAGTCAATAGCAGCGGTCTTGCTGCTACGAGAGGGTCGTGCAACATCTCGAGGGCTGGCCCACACACCAAGGGTTCGAGGGTTGGGAGATTTATCCCAAGGACTTGGCGTGTGACTGTCACGTTGGGCGCCCCTCGGTTCACAGTTGCTCCCGCCGGTGGCACCTATCCCACTAGTGATTGTCGTCTTCTTCAGCCGGTAGGCTTTGCTGGCTGAAGAGCTGCCGATCGATGAGTTCGTCGATCGGCAAGCTCGTGGTCGGGAAGCTGCCAAGCAGCATACCAACATCAAATAGCCATCATAATTTCGTCTACCTTTATTGCGCACGACTACCTTATGCAGCGGCTACCGGATGCCACAGCTGTTGTGTCTGGCTGGTGCAATGCCGATGCTATTGCTACCGTTGCGGTTGCTTCTGCTCATGCTGTAGCTGATGATGCTGACTAGGTGGCGACTGTTGCTTTTGTAGCTGTTGTGGCTACTAATACGGCTGCTCCAACAGTTGGTGTTGACTAGGCGACTTGCACAAATCCTCTCTCCCTCTCTCTCTCTCTCTCTCTCTCTCTCTCTCTCTCCCCCCTCCCCCCTCCCTCCCTCTCTCTCTCTCCTCCCCCCCCCTCTCTCTCTCTTTCTCTTTCTCTACATATATACATAGATCTTGCTCGCTCCCTTTCCCTATCCTTGTCCTTGCTTTCTCTCGTTAGCAAAGAGGACGAGCAAGGGTAAAGGCACGAGGCCATGGGCCTTGCCCTCAAGGCCATCGTGGCCTCTCAGCCACAGGCCCAGCCACCAACTTGATCAGTGGCTGGTGGCTAGGATACGGGTGGCCGGTCAATCATGTGACTGGCCGCCAGACGGTCACATGACTGGCCGCTGGCCGGTCTCCTGACCGGCCGCCGACCATCGAGCCGAGCGACCTCCAACCGGCCGGCCGCAAGCAAGTGGTTGGCCACCGGCCAGACTTCACTTTAGCAAGGTGTGGTTGCAAACCACCTCCTTGCTATCACGAGGTAGGAGGGATGAACCGACCATCCCGCTACATTCCTCCCCACTTATTATTAACCTTCCCGGTTTTTGTCCAAACAGTAGGGATGCTACACAGTGAGACATCAACACTGTGGAAGAAAATGAATATTTTTCATCACAAGCTAAACATGAACACGTTCAAGACACTTTGATCTAAGTTTTAGCTTGTCAGCCTGCATGGCTAGCAACATCCTCCCTTCAGGCTGGAGCGTCCGCATGACAACCATGTTGGGTGTCCCCACCCTCCCCTGGTATTTGTCCATGCACGTCATCTAGTAGTAATATTATTCACTATTTTCACATTCAGGTGGTAGTCCCTGCCACACATCGATTAGTGCCAGCTAGGACGAGCTGCCCGATCGCCCTAGTAATAATTGACCACCCCTGTGGACAAGGAAGATTCAGGTTTTTTGGTCCACAACCAGCCCAATGAACAAGGAATTCACTAACATTCTGCAACCAAAGCATAGAATAACATTTTTGGGGTAGGCAAAGGACCTCGTATTGGCCTTTGACAACAATGATTGCCAGCGGTGGTTGAACAGTTCTTTGTGTCATTCATGGAGCTAGTAGACTCATATGAAAACGTCATGTTTCTTCATACTCACTGGAAGTAGCAATGAATAGTCCAGTGACCCCCATGCGTGTAATAATATAATATAGCCCAATCCACTTCAAGAGAAGTCTTTGTGCCCTTAAAGGTTTTAGGTGAATGTTCTTAGTGTTAAGCAATACCTTGTTAGCGATGTCAAACGACACCTCACGGTGATTTTTGTCGGAATATGCCTTTTGTCATTGCCAGGCTACTTAAAGGTGACCCTTCACCAGCTATAACAAGGAGTCTATGGGTTTGCCAAAGGCTTGAGCTAAAGGAACCTGTCATTCAATACCCCCACTTTTCATCGATGAAGAGGAAAGGATTGGATGCCGACTTCTGATTAACACAAATGGTGTGATTGCGGGGACTCATTTTCTGAGTGTTTTGTCACAGACTCTGTCACTGCTGGAAATCTGTCTAATTCATTCATGTCAAGGTCCATGTACACGCATAGAATTTTCATAGTGTAATTTTTGTGCTCCGTTTCCCATCGATTTGAGGGTGAATTACCTTCAAAATATGAGAGTTACTGTCAAAGTACTCGTGCATACTTTGCCACTGGTTATCAAAGAATTTTCTATCTTGATCAGAGATAATGTGCATCGGCAAGCCGTGGTACTTCACAAAACCCTCAAATAAGACACAAGCGGTCTCCTTTCTGTTAACGTCAGTGGTTGTAGTAATAAAATGTGTCATCTTTGCTAGAATACCCGTAGCCAGTGATACTACATTGTAGCCACATGCCATGTTCCGTTGTGACCAATGATTAATTCCATGCTGACGCATTCCCATGGAGTCCTAGAGATGGGGAGATGTTAGAGGAGTCCAACATGCTCTTTGTTACCACCCTGGTTCCAAAGACATGGGTTGCATGTTGTGTAATACTTACAGACATCGACACTCCATCCAAGCCACTAATAGTGGTCCAAATGTGCCCACTCTTTCAAGGTCCCACGTGCCCTGCCACCGACGGGTCTCCAAACAAGGAGATGATCTTTACTCAAAGGTCTCTGAAGTCTAATACAAATATTTGTTCTCCGTACTCGTAGATTACCACGGTATCCACCAATCCACACTTGTCTACATTCTAAGAGGCTTGAAGCGAGGAATCCACATAGTATTCCATCCAAATCCTTCTCACAAAACTGTTGTAGTGATGATCTCTTGAGGTGGTTTCTGCAGAGGTGCAGGGGGGTCTGGTGTTTCTAGCATAGCTCTTGCAATGGCCATAAAACACCCACCAACCTTAGTGGCTGCTTTAATTTCCACGAGTTTTTGGCTTGAGGAATTGGACATGTTGATACTTCTTGACAAATATTCACACGTAAGTAAGAATCGGCACAGTGCGTCTTTCGTGTTGATAGGTTTGGTTGCGCTCGGAAGACCAACGGGTTGTGGCCGGTCATGACTGTCACCCCCCCAGTTCCCTCAAGGTAGGAACGCCACATCTTGAAAGTGTGCATCGTAGCTATGAGCTCCTGGTCACCTGTCATCTACTTCGTCTCTGCAGGGAACATATTGACTGTCATATGTAACTGGATGACAATTTACATGAGGTCTACTCAGATTCCTAATACCGACGCATTACATTGCACCTCCCACGGTTGTGATAGATTCAAAAGAGCAAAGACAGGCGTTGTGGATAGAAGTTATTTGACTTTGAGAAAATTATTATCGCAGTCAGTTTTCCATTACCAATGCACGTCTTTTCGCATGAGCCTGGTTAGTGGACCAAGGTCAAAGACTCTTGCATAAATTGTAACAATGGTTTGCAAGGCCAAGAAAAGCCATAATCTATCCAACATTTCTGGATGCGGCCAATCCACCATGACCTGGACCTTTCGTGGGTCGACACAAATACTATCATTGTCAACTATGTTTTTAAGGTATTCAAGCTCATATTGTGAAAACTTTTACGTGCTTACCTTCTCATAGAACTTATGTTTTGGAAGGATCACGAGGACTTCACGTAAATGTTTTATGTGCTCCTCCATTGATTTAGAGAAATTAGAGTAACCAAGACAAACTAATCAAGTTGCTTGGCAAACATTTGGTTCATTTCTCCTTGGAAGGTTTCTGGTGCGTTTGTTATCCCTAAGTACAAAAACCGAAACTAATAATGTCTCATGAATGTCTGAAATGTTGTTTTGGAAACATCATCTTCTAAGATGCGGATTTGATGATACTCTTACAAAAAATCCAAAGATGAAAAGACTCTTGCCCTTTGGAGTTGGTGAAACAGTTTCTCAATCCACAGTAAGGGAAATAGATTCCCACTGCCAGCTTTTTTGATGCCCCGTAGTCCATGCAGATGCATAAATCCCCATCCCTTTTGTTCACAAGAAGATTTGTGCACCGCATGGTGAGCTAATTAGCTTGGTCCACCTTTTGCAAGGCACTGTTTGGCTTGGCGTTCACCCTCTCACCTCTCTGCCAAACTAAGATGGTACATGAGTCTAAATGGAGGAGGCGTCCTCGGATGCAGTAAAATTGTATTGTCCATGTGGCATTCTGGTGGAAGCACTTTCACTGGGTCTTCAAATACGTTTGAGAACTCTGCCAACAATGATTTAATCTCTTAGGGGTTGCCTTCCTTCACTTCATCCTCCACGTTTTGGAGTTAAGCCAAGAATTATAAAAACCTTGTCCAAAACGTGTCTTGACTTGTGTCGTAGACAAGCTGGTATGGACTTTAATTCGGGTCTATGCAAGTCCCGTACTCAAAATCAGTTTAAAACAGCCCTGTCCCTTGCGGAGGATCGAGCACTTCATATCAAAGCCTTGTTTTTGTAGAGCTAAGGATCACATAGATTCACGTTGAACAGGTTGAGATGGTTTGCCTGTTCAACGTGACGCTCTATGTGTACCCTTGAATAAAGATTTTTGCTCTGCAAGCACCAATCACGGGTAACGTACGGTTATCACCGAAGAAACGTGCATTATCTGACAGATTTTACTTAAATCCATATTGTCAGGTAAAGCCAAGGCTAACAAAGGAGTCACTCTTTTTGGTGTCAGCAAGTATGTTCAAGGGAGCAACAACTAGGTGTCTTTTGAACTACATTGCCATGTTACCCCATCCTTCCAAGTGAACATGCTCGATGATGGCAAGCCAAATTTTTGGTAAACACATAATTGGCACGATGGGTACCGTATATTTCATGTTTCACCCATCTGATTGTACATCTTATGGCTAGGTGTGAGTTAGGCAAGCATCATCTAGTCTTTAAAGTTGATTGTGTCAAAATCTTCGACCAAAGGTAACGCGAACGTGCTTGAGTCTACCACTTTTGATAGCATTTGCTTCAATCACAGCCTCACATAATTTTTACACATTGGTCCGTGTTACTAACACTAAGCAAGTTCTATCGTGCATCTTGTCTGGATGTGCAAGGTTCAGTGGGCAATGACAGTCATCAAGTTCAAAATGCGGTTCAATGAGACATGGGAAAACAAGTGAAAATTATGAAATCCTGGAAAACTCAAGTTGATTTACATCCTCGTCTGAAATCATGAACACACACTCGTGACCTATCTTTCATCATGAGTGGTCTCCACTAACTTCACTCCGTAATAAGGGAAAGTATGCACCACAACCTTGTTCGTTTCTACGGTCGGGGACATTGCCGCGGCCACTGCCCTGTCCACAGTATTGTCCATGGCCTCCTACTATACTCTTCCCCCGAGGTGTTGTGGCCATAACCCATGTCACGATCTCTTCTCAAGCACAAGTAGCCTCAGGGAGATGAGCCCTAAAGTGGTCGGGTTGCAAACATTTGTGGCAGAGTTCCTCACGGAAGACTGTGTTGCAACACTCACGGGCTGGCCTTCAGCTCTAGATTGTCATGGCTGCATGTGTGGTTGGAGGCCTTCTTTTCACAAGTCTTCTTAGTTGGAATATTTGCAGGCTACTTTTCCTTAACCCTGGTCCGCTGTCCAGCTGTGCCTCCAACCCCTACCATACCCATGTGCATGTTGCATCTTTTCCATTCATGCACGCTTGGCCGTGTACCTGAGTAATGCTTCTGGTTCGCAAAATTTACTTCACTCATGTCATCACGCAACACCCTCCAGGTTTTCCAGGCCTGATCCAGTGCCATTGTGGTGGTCTTTTCCTTCAATTTCTTATTGGAAAGACCAGCATGTAAGTACTCCAACAGCAAGCACTCCGGGTACTTCAAGGTCTGAGTCCTGTCATATTTGGTGGAGCTTTTGTCTTCCTCCACGAGTGCGGTGAACTCGCTCAAGTAGGACATGAGCGAGCTACCTAGTTGTTTGAAGTCCTTCAACTTGTAAAAGGCACGTTGAGCCTCCTTGTACTAGGGTTACTTCTCACACATGATAGCATAGAAGGCCTCTCACAAGACGGGTTGCCACACCAGGTTTGGCCACTGTGCACCCTACTCCTTGACCACATATTTGAAGGAAATTTAAAGTCACAATATGGCAAGGTCACCCCACTCGTTGAGTGGAGCCCTTTGGAAGCACAAAATGTGCTCCATGCGATTGAGCCATTTGGTCAACTTCACGTCATTTTGGAAGATCTACATACTATGGAGAAAGGACATGGTCATGACCAGCCCCGATGTCATCGAGGCAAACAATTCCTTGCTGCCACTAGTGGTGGCATCATTCATTGGGACAAGTTGCGATCAAGCTGCACTCGTGCCTGGGTCACTCTCTATAATGCCTTGTGAAGGTCATTCCATTGGCAGGTTGTCTGACGAGCGGCCAAATGCTATGACTTGTGATCACCGTCGAGGTTTGTGATGCCCAGTCCGAGATGGACCAGCATTTTGGCAAATGCAAGATTTTGCTTCGACGTCGTCAGAGTCTTTGTGATAGCCTCAAGGGCCTCACATTGTCTATGCACATTTACCCACTAAATGAGGGTACGATTTGCATACACTCCTTCAAGAGGTCCCTTTTTTGGAGGAAACTGTCAACTACAGTGGTGCTTGACAGGACGTGGAGATGCCCCATGACAACAACGTTGTAGGAAGGGGGTTCTGTATACACTCCTTCGGGTGGTATCACACCTCCAACATTGCTGATCTTGGGTCGTTCCGCCGTCTCGCCAAGATTTTTATGGGCTGTAAAAAATTTTTTGCCTCAAAAATTTCTGGTGTGTATTAATGAGAACTTATTGCGTGGTCATTTTCAGTGCCTTCGTTGTTGTCGACAGTATCGTTGTTGTTGGTAGCTTCTTGCAAATTGGTGAGTGCCTTGTCCTGCTCAAGCAATTGACTTAAGTTTATTGTTCAACTATGGCGATGATTGCAATCCTCGTCGCCTCCATGCTCATTGTGCTATTCGCCGGGGTCCACATTCAGGTGTTCCTTCTCAAGAACTTCCGTTCTCATGTGGGAGTTATCCACATGTACATCAACATGCTCATCAAGTACTCTTTTTTTTGCTTTCACATGGTTCTACGTGTCACCGAGTTTAGTGTGTGTTATAATTGATGGTATGGTTGCTGTTATTCTAGCCTCTGTGCACATGGTGGCGGCCTCTTACATTTGGAGTCTACCAAGGACGTGTGCTGAGGTCGTCACCACATTGTCCTTGTTGGCCTTGGACGGCCCGGCACTTGCCATTCCATCATGCTTGTAACCAGCATTTGAAGACCCTCTTGTGAGGGTCACCCCACAGCCCAAAGAGGTGTCACCCCTCGTTGCATTTGTTTTTTCTCTCACAGTTGGTAAGGCTAGTAGAAAAGTATTATGTTCTTTCTATGCCACCAAGGACAGCTTAACCACGCGGTAAATCACTAGCTTTCCTAGGCTACGAAGGTCAGCAGAATCTTGTGGTAGATTGTTATGGTCCCTAGTGGGGCTGCCAGCCATGGTTTGGTGTCCCTTGGTTTGTTTTTTTTTTTTGTGTGTTGCTGATGTTAGTAGTGACGTCAGCTGAGGACGGTGGACGTCCTGCACACCCTTAGGTTTTCTTCCCCCTTCCCTTGCCCCCCCTTTTTTTGTCAGTTGATGTCGTCAGCAGTGACGTCAGCAACGGGATGTTGATGTCAGCAGTGGCGGTTGTTGGGGCCGCTGCTGCAGCTGCTGTTGCTACTGCTGCTGCTACTGCTGCTGCTGTTGGTGCTGTTGGTGCTGCTGCTATTGCAACTACTACTGCTGCTGCGACTGCTGCTACTGCTGCTGCTGTGGCTACTACTGCTGCTGCTGTGGCTGCAGTTACAGCAACAACTGCTGCTGCTACGGGCTGCTGCGGCTGCTGTGACTGCTGCAATAGCTAAGGCAGCTGCTGCAGCAGCGACAGAGAAGCAAGTGGGGTGGGGGATTTTTTTCTCATTTTTTTTTCTTTTCCTTTCTTTCTTTGGTCTGTCACAGCGGGCTCCGCTACTCGCTGTGGGCAGCAGGCAGCGAGCCCGCTGTTTGCTGTGAGCAGCGAGCTCGGTGCCCGCAGCCCGTTGCTCGCAGCGAGCTGCGGGCTGCGAGCAGTAGTAGCCAGTGCTGGCTGCTGCTGGCAGCTGCTCGCTGCTGCTGTTGCTGTGGCTGGCTGGCTGCTGCTGCGGCTTGCTGCTGCGACTGCTGCAGCCTACTGCTGCTGTTGCATGTTGCTGCAGCTGCTGCTTGCTGCCGCTGCTGATCACTGCTGCTGCGGGCTGTCGCAGGCTGCTGCTATTGCAGGCTGCTGCTGCGGCCTGCTACGAGCTGTTGCTTCTGCCCAGTGCTGCTACTGCACGCAGCTGCTGCTGGCTTCTGCTGCCACTGCTCGCTGCCGTTGCCTGTGGCTGTCGCTGCTGCAGATTGCTGCTGCTGCGTGCTGGTGCCAATCACTGCACCCGGGTGACGTTGCAGCGTGCCTCGTTGCCCGCAGGTGTCGGACGCGGCCTGCCGCTCACCTCCTCGCGTCACGCATGGGAGTCAGTGCTGCCGAAAATTTTCGGCAGCATTTCCCCTGGCCCAGTGGCCGTGGGAAAAAATCTGACGCCGCCACCAGGCGGGTCAATGCTGCCGGAAAAAATCCGGCAGCATTTCCCCTGCACTGGCGCGTATGGAGGTCCACCGGCGTTGTCTGGCACCTGTCCGCTAGTCTTCTGCTGCTGCTGCTACGCTCTGGCTCTGATACCAAGCTGGAAATCCTACGCAGCAGGCTGGGGCAGCAGCGTTGTTGATGCAGCGTGCGGGCTTCCACGCTCATTGCTTAAGTCTGCTGCCCCCTCAGTCTGCTGCTCTATAGTCCAAGTCTAGAAGCTCTGGGTTTGTTACTCAGAAACACGCGCGCCAGTGTTTGCATGAGAAAGCAGCTGAAAACTGAAAATACTGATTAGGAATAAGAATGAGCAACAATGGGAGACCCCTCCAAGTTCTAGCTCCCCCCCACTAGTGTAGAACTTGTTACTCAGCTAACCAGCCAATCAGAAAATAGTCCTAGACCTATTTTCTGGCAGGCAGGGTTTTCTCGGTGAGCCCTGCCAGACGCACGACAGCCCAAAACCCGGACGTCGTCCGTTTTGCCTGAAAACTGGACCATACTATAATACCAACACTGCGAACGCAGTCGTGTGGTCAAAATCAGCTACAAAAACAGCAGCAAATAGTTATGGCTGCCCGAACCCAGGCAGTGTTTACGACAGTCAGCGATGCCAAACAGGGCCATACAGCAGGAGACATGGACCCTAGGCACCGCATGATGCTGCAGACGCAATGCCACAACTAGACACAACGCTAGGTGCATGTAGACACCATCTGCAGTGGCAGTGACCGCCGGCGGCCCGACCGCCGAGGAGGCCTGCCGATGGAGCTGAGCGCATCGCCGGAGGGAGGAGGCTCTAGCAAACGGTGATTGGGCCTCAGCGCGCGTCGGCTCCACCAAGCGACACTCTAGCAGCGTCGAGTCTTGCCCTCAGTCATTTGCATGCCAATGTACACGAGCCGGGAGGACACAACAGAGTACAATGAGAGATGCACGAAAACCAACATCATGCACAAAGCACATCAACGTTGAGTATCACTATGTGTGTTCGTTGTTGCATGACCGCAGCATCAGCATCGTGTGGGTTGAGACAGCACGGCAGTTGGCTGACTTCTTGACCAAGGCACTGAAGCGCGACTCGTTCAAGAAGGCTGCGAGTTCGGTCGTCGTGCGTCCGTGAATGGCTCTCTTTGTCCCTGCCTGCGTTTTTGCGTGGCCTGGGGGAGTCTGGTCGTTGACTGTGTCTCTGCCCGCACATGTGTGTTGTTGTTGTCCTTACTGTGACCTCTCGGCTCACGTCCATTGCCTTGCAAATCCCTGAGGAGGCAGAGAGTACGGGAGACTGGGGGAGCAGACACGAGTCCGATAGCTGGCGAGCAGCCTCAGGACACACTCGCATCGTTGCTACTCCCCTCTTGGAGAGCTCACATATGTCCTCGAGATAGTCCACTGTCGTGCTTATTTGTTTGTGAACTACAATACCTTGGTGACCTATTTTAGTCTAGCTTGTGAGTTCGTGTTAGTTTAGACAGGCCCAGAGTGTTTCCAAACTCTGTTTGTGGGCAGGTTGTGACATGGGGCAGGTTCGTCCATGACTTATTTTTTAGCGAGAACCGGCGAGCTCTCTCTCGCTGGCCAACAAGTGGACTCGATTAGCGGGTACCACCTCGTAGGATCGTTACTCCTCTTCTCACTCGCGTTTCTGACACTCCCGCCCTCCACTCACATCCGTCTTGAGCACCGTCAGTTGCATTCTGACCACACTCTCATGCTGCACACATTCACGTGAGGGATAGGTGGAAGGCTGTTACTGTTTAGGTATCAGAGCACGACGAGCCAAGCTCATCGTGTTGCGCTTGGGAAGCGTAGCGAGATCCTGGGGAAGGGGGGGACCCGCCAGGCCGTAGTCGCAGCCACTGCGGCGCGAACCAGCAGCGGCACTGGCAGCCGCGAGGAGCAGCAGCTACAGGGACGACTGCGTGGAGTAGCAGCTGCAGCGACAGCGAGGCGCAGCAGCGAGCGGCAGCGGCGGCAGCGGCAGCCAGCCACTGTAGTGGCGGACGGCAGCCGCGGCGTCGGCTACCCTGCTGCGTGCAGTAGCGGGTGACGGCTGCTGCAGGCGGCTGCAGCAGCGAGCAACAGGCACAGTGGCACCTGCTCACGCGCAACAGTGCTGGCAGCTGCACAGAGTAGCAGCTGCTGCGCCGGCGGTGTGCAGTAGTAGGCGGGGGCAGCAGCCAGCGCCTGCAGCAGCGGGCAGCAGACGCAGCAACGGCTGCTTGCCCGCCATAGTTACAGCTGCCACGCGGCGCAGCAACGTCAGCGTGTGTGGCAGCCGCGACAGCTTCGGCATCGGCAGTAGCATCGTGCGTAGCAGCCGACCCCCAGGTGGCTTGAGACCACCGTCGTTGAGAGCTGTGACTGTAGCACTGGCAGCAACAGCAGCAGCTGTCAAGAGCGCCTTTCGGCCATCGGTCTCTCTTGGTATTCCCCTCCCCCTGCTGGCTGGGATCCCCTCTGCTCCTGGGTTGGGTGGGGGTGGTTCAGGTACACGCAGAAGACCCCTCCCAGATTTCCCACGCCCACTGGGGCGGGGGATTTGCTGCCGAAAGTTTTTCGGCAGCGTGTGGGGGGTTTATCGACTGTCCTCGGGCTAAAAAAGGCCCCGACACAGATCCCACGCCCACTGGGGCGGGGTAAATGCTGCCGAAATTTTTTTTGGCAGCATTGACCACCTTACGACAGAGATTAAAGCCACCATTCACAAAGCCGAAGGACACACCTGCTGGAGTCAGCAATGCCAGCTCCACCATGGACGCTGGCGTTACTGCCTCAGGCGTGGCTGGCGCCACAGCAAGCACGACGCGGGACACATCCCCGTCTAGTCCTACCTAACTGGCACGTGGCCTACACGAGCTGCGCGAGTAGCAGACGCAGCAGGTTGAGCAGACGGCCAACCAGATAGCAGATGTGTTCAAGTTAGTTCGGGATGCAGTCCAGCCGCAGCAGCAGCTTCAACAGCAGCAGCAGCAGCAGCAGTAGCCGCAGCAACAGGAGCGTGAGCAGAGGTTGCTACGCGATGCATTGCGCAAAGGCAAGATGACAGTCGAGAGTGCAGTTACAGCCGACGTTGATGTAGCTTTAGGAGCGTTCGATGCTGAGCCGTCAGACAACCTGCCAGAGTCAGATACAGACGCAAGTGACGAGGAAGAGATACTGCGCCTTCGCCTTGCACAGTTGGAAGAATGGCGTCCGACTCGCTCAGCGCGCAAAGCAGCACCGATCGGCGAAGCAGGTCCAAGCAACACCCACAGGCCTGTCCCAGACCCAGCCTCCTTGGAGGACCTGTTTCTCCGCACAAGCTTGGGGCTGAGGGAAGATCCTCTGTCTCCACGGCTCGAGCAAGCTGTCCCGGCGGCTCTGCCGACAGCGAAGCCCCCCAAGTGGTTCGATACCGACCCACCCGCCTACCGGCAGGGGGACAGCTACAGCACCTGGGAGCCGCGGTTTCGCTTGTGGGCAGTCAGCGAGGGGGTGTACCTGTACTACACCAGCCAGTATCAGGCCATTGACCCCCAGCAGACGTCGACTGCCGCCCGCGCCACCTACAGTCTCCTCAAGGCAGTCCCAGAGGAGTACACACTCGACTTCGAACCCTACCTTGGTGACCCACGCACCGGTGCTGGAGCTGACCCGCGCGGCGCATGGAAGCTGGCAACTACCCTCTTTGAAGGCGTGACTATGGCAACAACATCACAACAACTCTCGGACTTTGAGGGTGTACACGAGACACCGGCTGACTACTGGCGGCGGGTGATGCGGCTGTACAGGGTCCTGGGGAAGCATGGGCCTGGACAACTCATGGCGTTCAACACTGTCAGGATCGGTGTTGGACGTGAGTACGCAAAGGCCTTTGAAAACTTTAGCCTGAAGAGCCTCGAGGAGATGGCCGACAGAGGCCTGCTGCTGTCATGGGCCACTGAGCACTTCCTACACGTGGCAGGAGTTGGAGCTGCAAATGATGCCCGCCATGGTGCGTCAGTCGCAGCTGTTTCGAAGTCCATGCAACGCGGATTGTCCCCCCTCCCTCGAATCAGTCGTCGCAGTCGACGGCAACAGTCGTAGCAGCAACTGGCACAGCCGCTGCTCATGGGAAGAAAGGGAGAAACAACAGGAGGGGTGGCAAGGATTGCAAGGATGGTAAGGAGACTCCAAAGCTCACCCAGGAGAGACAATGGGAATGCTACAACTGCGGGGGAGCGCACCGCTACACGGAGTGCAAGCTCCCCAAAAACTGGACGAAGATCGCGCAGGATCTGCAGCAAGCGATCGAGCAGCGTGAACGCGCCTCCGCACACTCCATAGCGACGACTGACCTGCAATCTCCATCAGCAGCAGAGGACACCAGAGACCTGTCACCCTTGGATCAGCAGCTCGCAACACACGCCCACGACATTGCCGAGCTCCGCCAGCTTCTCCTGCTCACCACTCAGGGAGGTGCGAGTGTATTGACTGCGCCGAGAGGTCCCACTGTTGAGTCTGTTGCGTCTGTGACGTGCAGTCAGGATGGTGGCGGTGGGGCACAGTGCACTGTTGAGTCTGTGGAGTCATTTGTCAGACGTGATGATGCTGACGTGTCCATTATTGACTCAGGTCGCGACGACCTGTCGTGGCTTGATGAGTCACATGTACATGTCGCCCGTGCAACTCAGCAGTCATCTGTTGAGAAATCTATGTACACTGCTTGTACTGTTGGGAGTTGTTCCGTCACTTCGCCAGAGCGTGTGTCGGATGCCACTTGGATCTTAGATACAGCTGCCACCCATCACATGACATGTCGTCGACGTGATTTTGTGGTGCTTGGTCCTATTGGCTCTGTGAGGTCTGTGTGCACAGCTGCTGGGCATGAGGTTCCTGTTCAGGGTGAGGGTGTAGTGCAATTCCATGGACCGTCAGGGCCGTTCTATGTCTCCAACGTGCTTTATGTACCCGATCTTCAACTCAGTTTGCTGCCTGGACGTGCTTGCACACAGATGGGTCTCAGCGTCGCATTCACTGGTGAGGATGCCTCTGTCTCTGTGTGCAATACTCCTGAAGTAGTGCTCCGTGGCAAGGCAGTTGGAGACTTGTACCATGTCTCCGCTTGCCCTGAGTCTGTCCCCATATCCACATCCCCTGCCACACGCGTGTTTGTGACCGGCACGCTTTTGCCTGAGCACCAGCGTCTATTGCACAGACGCTTGTGACATGTCCACCCGGATGCGGTCGATCGTCTGATTCGAACTCAGCCTGCACTAGGTCTTGACACGGTATCCTTTGAGGCACCGCCCAAAACCAATTGCCTACAGTGTGCCCAAGGCAAGATGCACCGTACAACATACCCTCTGTCTGACTCCCGGGCCCTCAAGCCCCTCGACTTGGTTCACTCTGATCTTCTGGGACCCCTCCCTGTGGAGTTCCAGGATGACAGAGGGCACTATGTCCTAACAATCACGGACATTTTCACCCGCATGCGATGGGTTTTCAGCCTGCACCTAAAAAGCGATGATGCCCTCGCTATGCGTACGTGGCTTGTTATGGTTGAGCGACAGTCCGGCCATACACTCCAAAACTTCCGCTCTGATCGGGGCGGTGAATTCATGGGGGACCTTGACCGGTATTTCGCCACAGTGGGAGTGTTTCACAACCTCTCCGCCCCTGCCATGCCTCAGCAAAACGGCGTGTCAGAGCGCTGGAACCGCACCATGGAGGATGCGGTTCGCTCCATGCGGGTGGACAGCGGCATGCCGGAAGCCTTCGCCTTCGAGGGCATGGCCTACATGACATGGGTATGGAACCGCATCCCTCACGGCCCTCTCCCGAATACACACACCCCATACCAACTGTGGTACGGACGTCGCGCCGATCTTTGGCTTGCGCATGTGTGGGGGTCTCTTGCTTGCGTCTGGTTCACGCCAGAGCAACAGGGGTCCAAATTCTCCCCTCGAGGCCGCGTCTGTGCATTTGTTGGCGTGGCCTCACGCTCCAAGGCTTGGCGATTCTGGGACCCCAGTCGACGGCGCATTGTAGAGTCTCGGGATGCTCTATTCTTTGAGCGTCTCTCCTTCTGAGACCTGTCCGCCGGTGGCACTCCACAGTCGCATTCCCCTGGGTGTGCTACGGTCCCTCGCACAGGGGGGGATGGACTGACTGGTGATGTTGTCCTAGTCACCCTTGGCGCTCCTGGTCCGTCCCACTCACCGGCTGGCTCTCCTGAGTTATTTACCCTGCTTGCGTCATCTACCTTGCCAGTGGCGTCTACACCTCCTGCGTTGGCTGCGTCGCCCGTCCTGTCTACGTCGCCCGTTCTTCCTATGTCACCTGTTGCGTCACCACTGCTGCCCGCGTCATCCACGCCTACATCACCAGCAGAGCCACCAGTGTCGCTTGCGACATCTACATCACCTGCGCAGTCTGGGTCGCTGGTCGAGGTGCCGGTGTCATCCCCGTCCACTGTATCCCCTATCGATGCATCGTCACCACCTGACACATGGCCAGTGTCGTCATCCGATGCGTGTCCACCGCATGCTCCAGTGGCACCGCCACCAGAGTCCTACCGATGTGGTGAGGGCGGGTGGCTTCACCTGTGTCCTGCTCGGAGCGTGCATAGTGGGGACCCCGGCATGAGGGCCTTAGGCCTCAGCGCGCAGGGCCTCACGGAAGTTCACCAGGGCTGTGCTACATGTCTCGTGCTCCTTGCCCACGAGCGCCGACTTGCGACCGACTCTGCACGGTCCACCGTCACTATTCATCCCTCGTCCACGGCCTATGCCCTGGCCACGCGGAGTGGAGTCACTATGGCCCCAGACCCTAATGTGATGGGTGTGACGCCAGACCCCAGCACGCTGTACCAGGCTTTGGCCGGTCCCGATGCAGCACTCTGGCGCGAAGCGTATGAGGCTGAGCTGGCTACCCTCATTGAACATGGGATTTACGAGCTTTTCGACCTGCCGCGTGGATGCAAGGCTGTTCAGGCCAAGTGGGTCTTGCGGAAGAAACTTAAGCCCGACAACTCAGTCGAACGTTACAAGGCACGACTGACTGCGAAGGGATTCTCTCAGGTGGAAGGAATCGACTTCACTGAGACTTTCACACCAGTTGGACGCATGACCACGGCCCTGGGTATGCTGTCACAGGTGGCCCAGCATGACTGGGAGCTCCACCAGATGGACGTTAACAACGCGTTCTTACATGGGAAGCTGGACGAGGAGATTTACATGGTCCAGCCCCCAGGCTTTGAGGACGGCAGTGGACATGTGTACCAGCTACGGAAGGCCCTGTATGGCCTGAAGCAGTCAGCTCGGTGTTGGAACAAAGGAATCACCAGCACACTCCTTAGAGCTGGCTATGTCCAGAGTACGGCGGACCCGTCGCTCTTCCTCTCACAGGCTCCTGAGTCGCTCACGGCCATCCTGGTCTACGTCGACGACCTTCTAGTCGATTCACCCGATTTGAAGGCTATCGAAGCAGCCAAGGGTGTGCTGTGTTCGACATACAAAATGAAAGACCTGGGAGAGGCCACAGTGTTTTTGGGCAATGCAGATTGTACGAGATCGTGCTCGGCGGACACTTCTGGTCCATCAAGAGCGGTACGCTCTCACACTGGGGGAGCGTTTCACCGAGCTGCTTAGCAATGTATGCACGGCATCAACCCCGATCACCCCTGACGGACAGGACGCTCTGAAGGTCGACGATCCAGCAAAGCTGGGGGAGCCAGTCGATGTGACCTTGTACTTGCGTGTCATTGGCTCGCTCATGTACTTTGCCACGACGACACGCCCGGACATCGCATTCATTGTTAACCTGCTTGCACAATTTTCACAAGCACTGTGCATGCGGGTTCTTGAGGCTGTCGTTCGATGCATGCGGTATGTCGTGTCCACCGCCCGTGTCGGCCTTCACTACCGAAGGTAGGCCTCTGTGGTCCTCGACGGATACACGGACAGTGACTGGGCATGGAGTCTGGACGGCAAGAGTCGCACTGGTTACATCTTCCTCATTGGAGGAACTTCCGTCTCGTGGCGTAGTGGGAAACAGGGCTGCATAGCTCGCATTACTGCTGAGGCTAAGTATGTAGCTCTGGGCGCAGGCGCCACCGAGAGTGTGTGGCTGGTGCGTCTGTTGCGTGAGCTACGTCAGTCCATGCCCCCTGTTGTACTTCGGTGTGATAATGAGAGCGCAAAGGCTATTGCCGAGAACTCCGGTGTGTTCCATGCGTGCACCAAGTACATCAACGTTGAGTATCAGCACATCCGAGATCTAGTGGATCGAGGTGAGATTCAGGTCATGTGGGTTGGCACCGACTCGCAGCGTGCTGATTTTCTGACGAAGTCCATAAGCCGTACTAAGTTCCTCGCGGCTACTCGTTCTGTGGGTTTGCACCCTGCTTGCACTGTGGACTGACCTCTACCCTTCAACTACATCTGTCGTCTCTTTCTCGTCGTTACCTTGTGTCATTGCTCGTATCAGTGATGTCGTGCCTGTGGACCTGTTCGCCGTGTGGTCATGGGGGAGTGTTGTTGTTGTTGTCCTTACTGTGACCTCTCGGCTCACGTCCATTGCCTTGCAGATCCCTGAGGAGGCAAAGAGTACGGGAGACTGGGGGAGCATACGCCAATCCGGCAGCTGGCGAGCAGCCTCAGGACATACTCGCGTCGTTGCTACTGAAAGAAAGCTTCCTAGCACTGCTGTCGCTGGCGCGGCAGTACAAGCCGGCCAGCTAACTCACTAGCACACACAGGTGGAGGTGAAAACAGCAAGGGGTTGGCTAGGGACACAAGTACAAGTGTCAGAAGCTGCAAAATGTTGAAATTGTACAGAGAGAAATGACAAATGGAGCCTGAGCAGCCTAAAAAGTGCCACGGCTCTACTGGATGCACACACACGCGTGGCGCACAAGGACGCTATTGTCCAGCAGTACAAAACGGTGGCAAAAACACAGTTTTGGCCACAACTCCCTGTAGACATGTCAGAACGACGAGCCTTTTGAACCAGAACGGCCGCATCGACAAGATCTACGTCCTGATAGGCTACACGCCTATGTGCTACACCACGGCATGAATCTGGAAAAAATACGAGAGTCTTCCGGGCGTCCATCGCTGCCGGCCGCTGGTCTTCTGCCACCGTCGCCAGTCTCAGGGATCTGCACGTGAATGGACATGAGCCGAGGGGTCACCGTAAGCCGTGTACGACACACAAAATAACACCCCCCCATGAACGGAGGGCGAAACACGTCCATGCACATGCAGACACTAACGCTGGACAAAACAGGATACGCATAGCCATTACAGGCAGCAAGCACAGCATGAGCAAGGTGCCACATGAGGGATCAACCTGCAACAGGGATGGGGTAGAGTCCCACGGAACGAGTGGCCACATGAAACTTCGAACGACCCAGAGCCTTGGTCTGAAAATCCGTGCATTACCTTTCAGTACCCACGTGGATGACTTGGATCTCACCACGATCAACCAGATCACGCACGAAGTGGTGCTTGACATTGATGTGCTTTGTGCGTGTATGGAACACACCTGAGTTCTTGGCGATGGCCTCCGCGCTCATGTTGTCACACTGGAGAACTACCTGGGGAATGGACTGACACGGTTCACGCAATAGACGGACGAGCCAGACACACTCCGCTGCACCGGCGCCTAGAGCAACATACTCTGCCTCAGCCATGCTGCGTGCAATGCAGCCCTGCTTCCCACTTCGCCAGGACACTGCAATGCCTCCAATGAGAAAGATGTAGCCGGTGCAGCTCTTACCATCTGGACTCCACGCCCAGTCACTATCTGTGTACCCATCGAGCACAACTGATACCTGCTCGCAAAAGCATAGGCCAAAGCGTGCGGTGGATAAGATGTAGCGCACACATCGGACTGCGACCTCCAGTGTTTGCTGGCATGGAGCCTGCGAGAACTGGGCGAGCAGGTTGACGGTGAAGGCAATGTCCGGCCGTGTCATGGTGGCCAAGTACATGAGCGAGCCGATGACTCGCAGGTACAGGGTCACATCGACCGGCTCCCCCAGGTCAGCTGGGTCATCCACCTTCAGGGCGGCCTGCCCCTCAGGGGTCATGGGCATGGAGGCCATGGGGATGGCAACAAGGAGGTCGGCAAAGTGCTCCCCCACAGTCTCTGCATAGCGTCCCTGATGGACACGGAGTGGGCGGCGGACACGGTCGCGCATGATCTCCATCCCGACGCCGGAGGCCTCACCAAGATCTTTCATCTTGTAGGCCGAGGAGAGAACGGCTTTGGCAACGTTCACTGCTCTCCGGTCAGGCGAGCCGATCAAAAGATCGTCCAGGTAGACGAGGATGGCAGCGAGCGTTGCCGGGGACTGTGAGAGGAACATGGATGGGTCAGCATCACTCAGTACGTACCCATCGCGTCTCAGCGTGTTGTTGATCTCCTGGTTCCAGCACCGAGGTGACTGTTTCAGGCCGTACAAGGCCTTCCGCAGCCGGTATATGCGACCGGTGCCATCCTCAAAGCCGGGTGGTTGTACCATGTAGATCTCCTCCTCAAGGTCCCCGTTCAGGAATTTGATGTTGACATCCATCTGATGGAGTTCCCAATCGTGCTGTGCCGCCTGGCTGAGCAGCGTGAGCGTCGTCGTCATACGTCCAACAGGGGCAAAGGTCTCAGTGTAGTCCACGCCAGGGACCTGAGAGAAGCCTTTCGCTGTCATGCGCGCTTTGTAGCACTCCAAAGTGCCGTCTGGCTTGAGCTTCTTGCGTAGAACCCAATTGGCCTTGATGGCCTTGCGGTTCTTTGGCAAGTCCACCAACTCAAAGACGCCATGCTCTGGGATGGCATCGAGCTCAGCCTGGTAGGCAGCGCTCCACTGCTGAGCGTCGGAGGCTGACAAGGCCTCAGGCAGCCTGGTGGGATCGGGAGATAGTACTGGTGCACTGCGTGTAGCCAGGGCATACGCTGTAGAGGGAGGTTCGACCGTCACCATGGCCTCTGCGGCGTCACAAGAAAGACCGCGCTCATGAACAATTAGTGCTATACCAGTGGCACAGCCAGGGTGAACCTCGGCGAGGCCGCGAGCACTCAGGCCGAGGGCCTTCGTGCCCGGGTCACCGCTGACGACGCGGCACGTGGGGCGTGGGCGGAGACGTCCGTCGGGTGCCCGTGAGTAGGGGTCCGACGGGGCAGGAGTAGTGGGTGCTGCTGACTCACAAGCCGGTGTGGACTGCATGGTAGGTGCGCCACTCGAGGCTGGCGTGGCCTCATCAGCCGGGGACGGGGCCACGACATATGCAGACATGTCGGCGGCCAGAGGCAGAGACAGCTCAGAGCCAGACACGAGCGCGGACGCAGGATCCGGCAGGGCCTCAGACGCGGAAGCAGGCGGAGGATCCGGCAGAGCCTCAGATGCGGAGACAGGCACAGGATCCGGCAGAGCCTCGGACGCGGAGACAGACTCGGACGGAGACTGGGACATGGGCGATAGCAAAGAGTCGGGGGCAGAGGAGGGAGCCGCAGATGGGGCGGGGCGCGGGGTGCCGGTGGGCACAGCCTCTGGGAACAGCCCTTGGGGTGTCGGCGACGGACGGGGGCACGTTGCCAACGGTGCCAGGAGCCTCCCCCACACTACGGGGTCCAGCACACCCAGGGGCATGCGTAGCACGTAGAGCGTGGATGCGGGCAAGGTCGCGGAAGGCGAGATGCTCGAAGAAGAGAGCGTCACGGGACTTCACGATGCGACGTCGCTCAGGGTCACAGAACCGCCAGGCCTTGGACCACAGGACGACGCCGACGAAGGCGCAAATGCGGCCCCGCGGAGAGAGCTTGCTCCCCTGCTGCTCCGGTGTGAACCAGACGTAGGCAAGGGAGCCCCAGACATGGGCCAGGCACAGATCTGCATGACGCCCGTACCACAGTTCGTAGGGCATGCGATGACCAGGGAGGGGGCCGTGGGGAATGCGGTTCCAGACCCAGGTCATGTACGCCATACCCTCGAAGGCAAAGACCTCAGGCAGGGCGCTGTCGGCGCGCATGACGTGGACCACATCCTCCATGGTGCGGTTCCAGCGCTCTGAGACACATTCTGCTGGGGGGTGGCGGGAGCGGAGAGATTGTGAAATACACCAAGCTCGGTGAAGGTGCGGGCCATGTCACCGAGGTACTCGCCGCCGTGGTCCGAGCGAAAGGTCTGAAGGTGGTGGGGAGAGTGGCGCTCGGCCATGACCAGCCAAATGTGGACTGCAATGGCGGCATCGCTCTTCTGACGCAGACTGTAGATCCAGCGCATGCGCGTGAAGTCATCAGTCAACGTCAGGACGTAGCGACCGCGGTCCTCCTAAAACTCGACATGGAGCGGACCCATGAGGTCGGAGTGGACAAGCTCCAAGGGCCGACGAGTCCTGGAGATAGACGCGGGATAGGTGGACCGGTGCATTTTTCCTTCAGCACAGGCCATGCAATCGGTCGTGGGCGGCGCCTCGAAGGATGCCGCATCAAGACCAAGAGCGGGCTGGGTGCGGACCAGCTTGTCGACAGCCCCCAGGTGCACATGACAGAGGCGTCGATGTAAGAGAAGGTGGCGCTCGGGGGAGAGAGCACCAGCGACGAAAACACGAGCAGTGGGAGACGGAGGCAAAGGGAGTGCACTCGCACAGGACCCATAAATGTGATACAGATCATCAACAACCGTCCCATTGAGGACGGTCTCCTCGGTGTCACGCACAAAGATGCGAGCATCGGCAGTTGTGTGCGTGACACCCAGGCCCATCTTGGTGCAAGCACTGACAGACAGCAAACTGAGTTCCAGATCAGGGACAAAGAGGACGTCGGAGATGTATACGGGACCAGCGGGCCCGGTGAACTGCACAACCCCAACACCCTAGACAGGGACCTCATGGCCAGCTGCAGTGCGAACAGAGTGAACAGTGCCAATAGGATGCAGGACGACAAAGGCGTCACGGCGACACGTCATGTGGTGGGTGGCGCCAGAGTCAACGACCCAGGTGGCATCGGTGACATGCGTACAAGGGGTAACGTGACACTCGGCGACGGAACAAGGCATGGCAGCAGGACGCTCAGCGGGGGACACAACAAGGCGACCAGCGGAGCGCACATGAGCCGCATGCAACCAAGACACATCGTCAAGTCCTTCACGCACACACGGCTGGGCATGGGGACCACCACAGGCATCATCACGCAACGATATAGACAGTCCACAAGCAGTAGGACCCCTCGACTCAGTCAACTCACTCGCACCTCCCTGAGATGAACGCAGGGCGAGAAGCTGGTCCAGCTCGGCGATCGTTCTGTCGCGTTCGGCAAGTGCCTGGTCGCGGGGATCCGCGGAGGAGCCTGCTGTGGCGGCGGACTCCTCTGGGACGGCTGTGGTAGTGGCGGCCGAGCGGGCAGTCGCACCGGACGTCTGGCGCATGCATGCCTCGTGCGCCTGCTACAGCCCACGGATGACCTTGGCCCAGTCCAACGGGCGGCCTGTCAGACGAGTGCAGTCGGGATAGCGATGGTCACCTCCGCAGTTGAAGCACACGAGCCGGCGGCCCGTTGTGCTGCCGGATCCGCTGTTGCCACTGCTACTGCCGCCGCCGCTTCTGCTACTGCTGCGGCTGACACTACTGGTGCTGGTCCCGCCGTTGGAACCACCACCTGACGATTTGCGGCCCTTCTTTCCCTGAGCTGAGGTTGCTGTAGCTGTAGACAGCGGGGAGGGGGATGCGGCGGGAACTGCAGCTGAAGTGGTGCTGCGGCGAGCGCAGTTCGCGGCGTCCATGCCGGCGACCTCCAGGAAGTGAATGGTGGCGCAGCGCAGCAGGGTCACGTCACTCGCCATGTCGCGAAGCAGAGTCTGGTCGAAGTTGCTGAAGACGCGCGCGTAGTCGTGGTGAATACCGTAGAGGATGATTTGGTGTGCGGAGTACTGCGCAGGGGCATCGTCTCCCAGCTCCTCGTACAGGTGGATCGCCCGACGCAAGTAGTCACCTACAGACTCCTTAGCAGTCTGGCAGAGGGAGTTGAAGTTGGTGAGGCGCTGGGACGTCAGGGCCAGGGTGGCGCCCTGAAAAGGAGTGACGGCCACTGCCCACTCCTCGTGAGGGTTAGCTCCTGAGCCGGTCAGCGGATCGCCAAGGAACCGTCTGAAGTCCTTGGTGAAGTCTAGGGCGGCCTTCATCAGACCAGAGGCGGCGCGGGCCGCCATCTGTGTCTGGGCGGGGTCAGACGCCTGGTAGGGGGTGAGGTAGTAGGCGAGGACTCCCTCGCTCATGGCCCACATGCGAAAGCGCGGCTCCCAAGACTTGTAGTCGTTCCCAGTCCGGAAGATGGGAGGATCCGACTCAAACCACTTGGGTGGCTTGACCGTTGGTAGAGCGATGGCTGAAGCCACCGCGGGACCGGGCATAGAGGAGGAAACCCCCTTGCCCAGGCGGGCCCACAGAGCCAGCTCCTCAAAGCTCAGAGGGCGGCAAGACGAGCTCAGGCCGGCGTCGGCGCTGGAGCTCGTGCCCTCGAGGGCGGCACTGGCCCCACGCGCTCTACGGTGTGCCTCCAGGCGGATGAGGCGTGCTCACAACAGCTCCTCCTCACCCTCCTCACCAGAGTCGGAGAGGGTCTCCGTAACCTCATCTGCAATGCTGCGGGGAGCGAGGTGATCCTCGCTTGGGTTTGCTGACGGGTGCTGCTGCTGCTGCTGCTGGGCCTGCTGCTGCTGAGGTAGTAGGCCTCTGATCAGGTCCTGCAGCTCAGCGACCTGCTTTGTCAGAGTACTGTGACTCTCCGCCTGTAGGTCAGCCAACGCGCGCATTTGGCGCGCCAATGTCGTCGGGCTCGGCGACCACTGCTGTTGTTGCTGTTGTGGCGACTGCTGCTGTCGCTGCTGCTGCTGCTGCTGTTGTTGTTGTTGTTGCTGCTGCTGCTACTGCTAATGCAGCTGCCGCTGTGGTGATGATGGCGGCGCCCGGCGTTGGTCGCTGACGGAGCTGCCATTGGCAGCTGTGCTGGTGGTGGCGCTGGCGGGGGTTTGCTTCGGCATGACGACCGGTTGCTCCCCCCCCCTTTTTTTTTACTGCCGCGGAACGCTGCCGCGGATTACTGCCACGGAACTCTGCCGTTAAATATCACCGCGGAATGCTACCGCGGAACACCTCCACGAAAAACCTTTCGCGGAACACTTTCGCGGAACGCCACCGCGGAACGCCGTGGAAATTGCAGCGGAGCAGCTTCCGCGGTCGCGCTGATGCAGAACACGGTGGGGTGCCGCGATCTGCCGGGGCACCACCGTTGGTGCATTCCGCAACCACCGCGGAGCGGCCGCGTCTGGCGACTGCGGAATCGCCGCGGAGCTGTCGCGGACTTACGACCGCGGAGCACCGGCGAGTAGCACCGACGTGTTCCGGAACCGCCGAGGGGCTACGGCGGCGGAATGACGTGGATACGCAGAACACCGCGGATATGTCGCGGCACCATCACCACGAGGTGATGTACTTGGAACCCCGCGTGCCACCGCGGCACCGTGGGCGCGTTCCGCTGTGGCCGCGCAGTTGCCGCGTCCGCCGTGGAGGCCTCGTCGCCGCGGAGTACCGCGGATTTTGCGCAGAGCGGTTGCTGCTGTCGCAGAACGACCGCGGAATGGCTGCGGAGTTCTTAAAAAAAACGGTCGGAGTGGTGGTGGGCCCTCCCAGGACCTCCCGTCGAGGCAGTGGGCACTGCTGCTGCTGCTACTCAAGGCAACGACTACGATTTCTCACGGCTACTACGGTTGATGCGTCTCTGCTACGCAGCTGTGCGAGCACTGGCTCGCCGCTCTGATACCATGAAAGACAGCTTCCTAGCACTGCTGTCACTGGCGCGGCAGTACAAGCCGGTCAGCTAACTCACTAGCACACACAGGTGGAGGTGAGAGCAGCAAGGGGTTGGCTAGGGACACAAGTACAAGTGTCAGAAGCTGCAAAATATTGAAATTGTGCAGAGAGAAATGACAACTGGAGCTTGAGCAGCCTAAATAGTGCCACGGCTCTACTAGATGCACACACACGCGCGGCGCACAAGGATGCTATTTTCCAGCAGGACAAAACAGTGGCAAAAACACAGTTTTGGCCACAACTCCCTGTAGACACGTCAGAACGACGAGCCGTTTGAACCAGAATGGCCGCATGGACAAGATCTACGTTGTGATAGGTTGCACGTCTATGTGCTGCACCACGGCATGAATCTGAAAAGAATACGAGAGTCTTCTGGGCGTCCATCGCTGCCGGCCGCCGGTCTTCTGCCACCGTCGCCAGTCTCAGGGATCTGCACGTGAATGGACATGAGCTGAGGGGTCACCGTAAGCCGTGTACGACACACACAACAACAGCTACTCCCCTCTGGGAGAGCTCACATTTGTCCTCGAGACAGTCCACTGTCGTGCTTATTTGTTTTTCAACTGCAATACCTTGGTGACCTATTTTAGTCTTGCTTGTGAGTTCGTGTTAGTTTAGACAGGCATAGAGTGTGTCCAAACTCTGTTTGTGGGCAGGTTGTGACATGGGACAGGTTCGCCCATGACTTATTTTTTAGCGAGTGCCGGCGAGCTCTCTCTCGCCGGCCAACAGGTGGACTCGATTAGCGAGTACCACCTGTAGAAAGTGTAGGTCCAAGGTGAGGAGAGGGCCTTATGTGCACAAGTGAGAGAGAAGTTGAGCCACTTGGCAGAAAATAAAGACAAAGTAGTTGTTGTGTTGTCTCATGACAATAGGAGCCTAGACTAAATAGCTTAGGATCAAGGACTGTCCACAATCCAGCTGTGTGGCTGGTCTCTTGGAATCTAGGCTGGAGGGTAGGTGCCCTGTGACAGTCTGTTGCCATCTGTGGCCACCTCAGGCTCCCTCAGGCTACCTCAGGCTGCCTCTGGCCACTCCTGGCCTACTCCTGGCCACTCCTGGCCACTCCTGGCCACCTGTGGTTACTCCAGGCCACCTGTGGCTCCACCTGAGCCACCTGTGGTTACTCCAGGCCACAACCAGTGGTCACCTGAGATCCAAAAGCATTCTACATTTCAGGAGCAGAACCCAGGCCCTCAACATCAGACGCTTGCATATTAGGACTGACCCACACCAAGTCTATCTCCTCGCACCAACCCAACCCAAGGCCAATTTTGTCAACACCCCCCCTGGCCGCTGGTGGTTGGTGCAGGAAGGCTAAGAAGCCGGAGACGCTCGCGAAGGTACTCAAACGGCTCTCGAGGGAGCGGCTTTGTGAAGTTGTCACTGAGGTTCTCTGTGCTTGGAACATACTTGACCTCTACAACCCCGCTCTCCACTAGGTCTCGGATGAAGTGATACTTCATCTCAATGTGCTTTGTGGGGGCATGGAAGACTGGGTTTTTGGTGAGGTGGATGGCGGACTGATTGTCGCACCAAAGAGGGGTTGCGGTCTCTTGTGGCAGGTTGAGCTCGCCCAAGAGTCTGCGCAGCCAGATGGCCTCTTTCCCCGCCTCTGTGCCCGCATACGTACTCAGCTTCTGTTGTGGATAGAGCCACACAGTGGGAGCGTTTGGAGCTCCAACTCACCACGCCTTTGCCGAGCGTGAAGCAGTAGCCGAGGGTAGAGCGGCGGTTGTCAACATCATCAGCCCATGATGCATCACAAAAACCAGCAAGGGCGAGAGGGCCGGAGCCACCGAGCACAAGACCGAGAGATTTGGTGCCCTGGAGGTAACGAAAATCACGCTTGGCTCCCTCCCAGTGACCTGTCCCAGGTTGTGCCATGAAGCGTGCAAGAAGGCCGACGGCAAAGGCCAAATACGGTCGCGTACCAACCATGGCATACATGAGGGAACCCACTGCGGAGGCATATGGGATGGTTTTTGCCGCCTCACGTTCAGATTCTGTGGAGGGTGAGAGTGCTGCAGTCAGCCCATGTTTTTCTGTCATAGGGGTTGCCACTGTTTTGCAAGCGACCATGTTGAACCTGGCCAGAACCTGTGATAGATATGGCCCTTGGTGGAGCGTGAGTGTGCGCTCAGTCCTGTCACGGATAACATGCAAGCCCAAGTAGAACTCAAGCTCCCCAAGGTCTTTCATGGCAAATTGTTGGTGCATCTCTCGCTTGAAGGTGTCGAGTTGAGCCGTTGACGCTGTCGCCAAGACCAAGTCATCCACGTACACCAACACCATGAACAATTGTCCATCAAGGTGTCGCAGAAAAAGACTTGTGTCCGCCTCGCTGGTGCGGAAGCCAAGTGCATGGAGTGCTTGCACAAGCCTCCCATACCATGCACGTGGAGCCTGTTTGAGACCGTACAATGCTTTGTGGAGACGCCAGACGTAGTTGGGTTGTGAGGCATCCTCAAACCCCGGCGGTTGTGAAATGTACACTTCTTCGTCAAGCGGACCNATCGGGCGGCTCGCAAAGTCTGAGGGACCACCTCAGCACCAACAAACATGGCTTGTTCATGTGGTTGATGGTCAACAATTGGCGGCAGACCCCTTACGCGTAGGGAGAATCTGACGGGCTCAGGTTTGTCATGTTTGGCTTCAGCTCGGGGTCTGCCCTCTTGTGTCTCTTGCACTGCTGAGTTGGGGCTGCCAACACTTTCAGGCGAGGTATGGTTGATGGGTTGGCTGGTCGCTGAAGGGGTTTCTTCTGGCTGCTGTCCTGGTCCCTCATCTTCTGCTCCAGTGACTCTCAGAGAGGCTCCTGAAGGTGGTGTACTGGCTGCTTGGTTGTGCGAGCAAC